>JBBPDA010000021.1:16529834-16548888 GCA_037974385.1 Arnoldichthys spilopterus | reverse complement strand
CCCAGCCACAGCCTCTTCACACTCCTGCCATCTGGCAGGAGGTACAGGAGCATCCAGGCCCGCACCAACAGATTCAGGGACAGTTTCTACTCACAAACCATCAGGCTCCTGAACTGAAACACTTTAATAAGAAACTGAACACTTCAACACTAACACTTAAGTGCAAAAATTCACTGGCCACTTTAAAAATTTGTTCCCCTATCTTTTGTAATATAATTGCTTCTTTTTGTATTATAATAGTTTTTCTACTATTTCTACTTATTTAATTCATATTTGTGTGCAATCTTTGTGGAGGCTCCGAGTCCAAGAAATTCATTGCTGTTAATGATGATTCATTGTTACCTGTATATGACAAAAAACTTGAACTTGAGCAGTATTATTTACTACACCACAACAAATTTCACATACCGTTTACTTAACATCTGCGTCCTATGCAATTTCTCAAAATAACTGCTTGTAGAAAGAAAACTTTTGTATGTGAAACCCATGAACAAATTAAGAACATTTACCTTTTGAAGAGTTTGCTTATGCAATTTGAGGCAGTTTTGAGAATGACATGAACAAAGCTTGTTAGAAGCATCCAGCCTAAAAGTTTCCTTATAATTTCTTATTCTGTCAGTTCTGTGGGTGCATGCTCTATCATTTTATTTCTATCTTTGGCAGGCTATACCTAGGGTCTAATCTGTCCTTTAAATGAAGGTCAGTCCCTCTGAAGACAGTCAAGTGACTAATGCATTCCCCTTTGATGCATTCTCTATCCAGCAGTGCAACAGAAAAGATGAGCAAATGAGTCAGGACTGTGAGATCTTTGCTGGCAGGAGCCAAAGACTATACACATGCAGCCAAGAGCCATATATTGTAACCTATAATTCACCTTTTCAGTGCTTGAGAAATAAAAGGATGAACAAAGAGTTCATCCTGTTATGATGTATAATGTTGTGATCCAAGTCGCCCCTCATGATAGCACATTTCACAGTAATTTGACAGTCCTGTATGAGCAAGTGGACAAGATAATAGACCATATGGAAGACAGAGGCAAGCAGTGCCAAAAACAGCTGAAAGCAGCCCCAGCAGGCACTTTATATTTTAATGCCGCTGGCTGCTGGAGGCAGGCGTATTCAAAGATTTTTTTTTTTCATCTGTGAACAGTTTAAACCACAGGTGAGTCATTGTGGAAACAAAGCAAGGAAGAAGTAGGAGAAGCAGGAGAGGTCTGTTAGTTTGCTCAAAATAATGACTCAAAAATGATGAGCATTTGTTAGACCATTTCTTTTCGCAAAATGCTTTACACATGCAGTCATAGGTCAGCAGAGCTAATAAAATATTCTCCAAACAGTGGTGTATGTTTCATGTCTGCTTCCATGGGGAGGGGGGTGATGGGTGAGAGAGGTATGGGGGTATTACATCTTGCATATGCCACCTGACCTATCATATTTTGTGTTTTATACAAATTATTAGCATTAAACACAAAACATTCATAAAACTTTAATTAAATTTAAACAAACAAACATACTGACCTCTCAGAAATCACTTCATTTATTTTAGTTTCATATAAAGCTGTTCCTCACTCTCAATAATAAAAACCTTTGGTAATATTATATGCAAATTAATATCATTGTATTTATTAAATACAATACTAAAAGTTTAGTACAGAATGAGCTGCTTCTGTCTATTACTGTCTGTTTTGGGGGAAGTGGTGGTGTAATGGTTAGGGAGTTGCCCCTGTAACCTTTAGAATGAGACTCAGCCAGACACTTAAATTTCCAATTAAAAGTACAAACCAGGCAACAGACAAAACTGGACTCTTCAGACTAAACTTAGATATCTGCCCGCCCTAATTTTTGTTTGGTTTAACACAGTAAATAACACAGTAAATAAATCTACTATCCTATTAAGCTAGTTGCCTTTTGCTAACAAACCAAGCTATAGGATTACTGTGTTTAATCCAGGGCAACAGTCTCCAATAGGTAACAAGCTTGAAGTGTCTTACATTGTTACAGATTATTTGATTAGGTTAACTTTTAAACATTATTGACAGTGCTGAACAATAGAAAAATGGAGCTTAGCTTGATCTGTTACTTGAAGGAACATGGAAGACCTTGACTGTAAATGGACAACATTTCCCTTGCATTTTGTAAGGGCAGGGTTGTAAAGATGTAATGGAAAATTGAATTATACCTGAGGTTTATTCTGTTTTGGTCAAATTGAACAATAAACATACAACACACTGTTAACAAGAATAGTCTGGTGTCACGAACGTAGGGTGTTAGGAAGCAAGTGCAGCGCTGCAGAGTTTTAGAAATGTATTAAATAAAACGAAAAAACACAACTAAGAAATATAAACTAAACATAAGAGAAGTACGACAAATACAACAAATAACCAACAAGGACAAGCTTAAATACATGAAACTAAATAGAGACATCAGACAAGGAACACCTGACAGAGGAGGAGACAGGAAACGAGAGATATGTGCATGACGCGGGACTAGGGCGTGGCTAGACACAACACCAGGACAAGAGCACATGGAAAACCAAAACAAAACACGGACAGAAGCACATGGCCAGACTAGACGAAACCTCACATCTGGATGTGTTGAGAACAAATTATAGTGGGCAGGTTAGTGAAGGGAACACATCATCCTAGCCCTGTGTAATCTAATCCTATAAATGCATTGTATATAATAGACAACACAAGGATAATGTCAATGTTTTATACTTTTATGGTATCCACCAAATGTTTTTGTGTATATCCCAAGATTATGGTTTAGACCCAATACATTATGTCTTATTGTAAAAAGCATATTGATAGTCTTGGATCCCCCTAAATGTTTTTTTTAATTCTGGCTGAAATGGAAAGCTCTTCACATTGGTTCGAAGCAAACTTGCAGATTCACTGATGAGCTAAACCACCAACTTGCTGCAATCTTCCCATTTGCAGGAAGGAGATGATGTTCATAAATACAGTTAAGAGTATTACATTGAACATTTTACACAGAGGCCTCAAACACAGGAAGTAACAACTGTTTATTCAGTACTTGGTGTGTTCACTCTCTGCCTTTATTACAGATTCTGTTCTTTAGGAGACATGCTTTCACTTTTTCTGACGAAATCTGCAGGATCAATTTGCCTTTTTCTTGTAAATTGTCCAAAACTTCAGTCTAAGATTACTTATATTCACCAGTCCAAACACCTTATTTGCATCTTAGATATCCAGTTTTGATGTTCTAGTACAAATGTTCATTTTATTTGTTAATTTCTTTCTATCACCAACTGCTTCTTAACAGCTTCAAGCTTTTCAGACCTTAGATGTCAAGCTGAGCTTGATTTTTTAGTATCTTTCTAAGATGAAAGCTCCCGGTGCTGGTTATTTAATGGGAGCAGTTTGGGTAGTTTTAGGTGCTTTTAAGCATTTTTTGCTCTAGTTCGGGAAGCCCTTATTTTTTTTACCTTAATTTCCTTTCACTTTCCTATCCTACCTAATGTCATAAGAAATTTCTCTTTTAACCATTTTAAATGTTGAATGAAAGTATGTCTCTTTGAAAGGGGAACATAATGTCAGAAAAAGCTTTTGAAACAGCTTTATTTGGGAGGGTAAAGCTGTAATTGCTTGCAATTAGAAGGATGAACAAGGTGCAGTGGGTGCAGAAAGATAAAACAAATAACAAAAAAAGACAAAAAATAAAAAAAATATGTCTTCCAGTAAGTTCCACTTTTGACACAGTTGTCCAGAGAACACTATTCCAAAAATATTGGGGGTCTAAAGGCAATTTTGGGCAAATGTGAAAGGGGCGTTAATGTTCTTCCCTTTCTAAACAGTGGAATTTAAAAACTCATCTTGTCTGAGGCAATCAAGGCCTGCAGTTCCTTACGCATTTGTCTGGGTTCTCTTGTGACTTCCTGGATGAGCTGCTATTGAACAAATTCTGGTAGGCCAGCCACTCCTGGAAAGATTCACAACTGTTCCAAGTATTTACATTATACATATTAACAGAATGGCTCACAGTGTGGTTTTGTAGCCCTTTCCAGACTGATATATTTAATTTCTTTCACATCTCTTTGGGATTTTTTTTCGCATTGTGCCTGTTGAGAAAATTTAGCCTGCTTTATATTACTGTAAAGATTCTATTTAATAAGGCACTAATAAAACATAGGTGTGCTAAAATAAACTGACCTCAAATATGAACTAAATTTGGTAACTTATTGAATAAAAAACTAATTACCTTTTTAGACTGGGCCAGTGGGTGTAAGATAATTTTTTTAAATAAATGAAATGATCATTTAGCTGAAAACTATTACAACATGCAAATTATTGTCAAATATGCAAAAGTACAAGAAATCTGAAAAATATGCTTCACACCACAGCAAGCAAATAATTACACAAGCTTAAACTGATCCAGTCATTCCATGTGTAAAAATTTACTACAGGCAATCTTCCATAAGCTGTTTATCTTCTTATACTCTGCATTCAAAGCTTATGTTTGGTATCTGACCCTTCAAAACATTGATTTACTCATGAGATTCGCCCTCAAACACTATGCAGAATTGATAGCCTGACCTTGTGAGTCCACACTGCACTAGCAAATTATGTCAAAAAAAAAATATTTTTTTTGTGGTTTGCTGAAACTTTTGGGTTTTATTAACTGCAGCCTATATAATTAAAATATTTTCAAGAGAGTAAAGGATTATAAGGTATAAAGAGCCTTGACTTTATTAAACATAGATAAAGTTTTATGTAAGGAAAAGGGGCAAGGACCCTTTAAGGTGGATGAGGGAACTGTCTCCATCTGGTGGCCAAAGCCGGTAGCCCCGAGACCCACACCCGGCCCTAATCAGGGTCAGGTGCTGTGGGTTAACAAGCAAACAGTCAGGGTTACTTAGCTGAGAGCAGCCAGATGGAGGACGCAAAGCCACTAGTCGTTTTGTGTACTGTGCTGAGCATTTCCCTGTTTGGATTGTTGGTTTAAGGAACTTTTGGACTGATCTCTGGCTTTGATTGTGGATCACCCCCTTGGTTCTGTTCGCCCGCCTGTTTGCAATAAACAGTGTTTTGACCTGCATTGGTGTCCTGCAGCCTCAATTCGTGACATTTTGTTATTTGTTTTCTGTAAAAACTGGGTAAGTCTTTTAAGCCAATAAGCTTGTTCCATGTCCCGATGCTGTGTGCAATCATCATTATTTTACCAGTTTAAGATCCAACCCCTTTTTTCAGACATTGTTCTTTGACTTTCTTTGTTTTTAAGTTTCCATGTCTGTTCTATACAGCCATTGGTGTGTTACAGATATGGTGGCTTCTGTAGACTTTATGACAAACACCGCTATCATCTTACTTTCTCAAGGTTACTGTAAAGCTTGTATATCATAAATACAAATGATTGAGTGATAACAGTTATTTGGAATAAAAGCTGGTGCCAAATGTGTATCAAGGTCCGCGTGGCCTGACAGTGAAAACAAAGGTTCATTTATCAATCCCTTGCAAATCTGCTCCAGCAGTTTACTTTGACCTTTGAAAAGGACACTGAGCACAAAGAGAAGAAAATATTACAGGCCAGTCTTTCTCTTATGAGCAAACCTTCCTCACACCTCTATTCATCTGACATATAATATCAAGATAATAGTTGGAGGGTTCGGAGCTCCACCATTCATTGTGTTGGACAGTTAACGCCTCAGTACTGACAATGACGAATTGGGTTGGATCCTCTGTTAGTATATGCTGTCAGAATCGCATTTGCTAGATGTACTGCAGAAGTGAGTTCTGCCAGCCAAGCAATCATCATGATAGATTATGCGTGATTTGATTTGCTCACTGATAGAATCTAGGAACAGTGATACAGACCATTATAATATCGATCATTGTTCAGTAAGGAGGAATGAAAAGGAAAAAAAATATATAATATTATTATTGGTATTGTTATTATTAGTATTATTATTATTAGTAGTAGTAGTGGTAGTAGTAGTTATAGTGTAATAGACAATACTGCTGCCCTCCACACAGCCACACTAGTCAGAGTTACTATTATTATTATTATTATTATTATTTTTATTATTATTAATTATTATTTTTTCTCCTTTTTACTACAATTATTATTACAATTATTGTTATTATTATTAGTAGTAGTAGTAGTATTATTTTCCTTCCACTGTCCAAAGGCTTGTGGTTTAATTTGACTGGACCCTCTAAATTGCCCATAGGTGTGAATGGGTGTGAACGGTTTTCTGTGTTGCCCTGCAATGGGCTGGCTGCCTGTCCTGTGTGAATCCTGCCTTGTGGTCAACGTCAGCTGGGATTCACTCCAGCTTCCCTGTTACCAGAAATTGATTAAGTAAGAATAATAATAATAATAATAATAATAATAATAATAATAAGAAGAAGAATGTTTAAAAGGGTTACTTGACTTAAACATTTACTTTATTTAGATAGTAATAGTAGTTTTTAAATAGAACCTTCTACAAACCCATGACAAATGAGCAGGAAAAACCACAAAGCAGTTTTTATGCTTAATTAAATTACTAACTATATTCAATGTGTTGTTAACAGGGCTCAAAATTATGCAAAGATGTTTTGCACAATACAGTGGTATGGCAAAGGTGGGGCACCCCTGGTCAAGTTACTTATGTTTTGTTGATTTTCTAAGTGAATTCGAGTACACATTCCCTGCAGAAAGCACTTCTGCACATTTTAATACACAATAGCTGTTTAATTGGTGAATATAATGTGGAAAAGATGCAATTTAAAATGCTCCCTGTGCAAACAATATGACACATGTTAAACACAAATAAACTGAATTTGCAGAAAATGCTATATTTAAGTTTCTTCCCTTATTCCCCTTGTTCCCCCCTTTTTTTATTTAAATGTAACACAACCAGTGATGTTCCACTTACAGTGTTTGAAGTGTTTTTTTGAGAATTGTTTACTTCAAAGGGCTTTCAATTTTCTTCATAATTTAATCTCTGGGACATAAACAAAATCATTTGGAGTATTTTGATGTAAAATGAGGAAACCAATTGACTTTGTTTTTCCTGTTCCCTTTAACTAAGCAACATTTTTTCAGTGTGTTTTGTACAAAATGTTTGGATGTGAAAAGATCTCAGCAAGGAAGCGAAATGGTCCAAATTATCAGTCTTTTCGCCTTTCTTGCTAAGAACTCTTCAACCAGAATGTTACTGAGTTGCCATGGTGATATTCACATCCCATGGAGAGAAAGAATGAAGGCTGTCCTTCACTGTGTGGGTTAGGGGCAATTCACGAACACTACTCTTCTCAGTGTTTGGACAGTTAAAAAAGTAAGGACCAGCTATGGCAGTTTTACACCCAAGTCAAACCGTGTGTGCATGTAGCAGCATTGCAGCAAACTGATCACATTCAGAAAACTTCCACATATGTTTTAGATTATATAGATAATACATATAGAGCAATGGTGGCCTAGTGGTTAGAACTTTGCCCTCGTGAACAGTTCTGATCCATGCACCACTGAGATATGCTTGAGCAAGGTACCATCCCACTACACTGCTTTCCGGGTGCTTTTCATTGATGCCCCACATGTGCACGTGTGATGGGTTAAATGCAGAGGTCACATTTTGTGGTAGTGATTGTGTTCACAATGACAAATAATCATTTTCACTTTAAGATAAGTGCAATATTCAGTCACTCTTTCTCTCTTTTTCCGCCTATCTTTCTTACTCAGTTTTTGCTCCTTTTCCCCCTTTCTTTTTCTTCTCTGCTCATTCTTTCTCTCTTTAACTTCCTAACTTCTTTCTTTTTTAAATTCCTCTTTCTCTCTCATTCTCTTCCTGTCTGTATCTCTACCATTATTCCCTCTGTCTTGCAGTTTCTTTCTAAGTAGTTTACTTTCTCTCTCAATTTTCTGCCTCAGTGTCTCTCTCAGTATGCCTCCTTTAATCATCTTTCTCTCTCTCTCTCTCTCCCTCTCTCTCTCTGTCTTTTTTCTACACCTGTCTTTTACTTTCTTTTACCATAATCCCACACTTTTACTTTCTCTCAACCTTTCTCTTGTTTTTTCTTACTGTTCATCTCTCACCACTTCATTTCTCTCTCTCTCTCCCTCTCTCTCTTTTACCTTTATCTCATTCTCAGTTTTACTTTGTCTCTTTCTAAATCTTTCTCTTGTTCTTTTTTTTATTTTTTATCTGTCATCATTTAATTCACTCTCTGCCTCACTCTTTCATTCCCTTTCTCTCTGCTGGGTTATCTCACCTTCTCATGTGTGTATTGTACATAGGGGGATGCAGTAGCATGGATAAGTGGATAAGGTGTTTTAGAATGCACTGCAAAGACACAGATTTCCTTAAATTTGACTTATTTACTGGGACATTACACATTATTTACACAGCATCTCAAACTCTGGAGTACACACATAAGTTGCCCTACATTGTAAATAATTGTTTCCACAGAGAGCTTCCTTGAACTACTTTCCCTTTAATGAAGTCTGTAAGTGATGTCCCCTGCAAAAACCCAGGATAGTGTCTGGCTTGTCAATCACAGACCTTCAGAGTACATATTCTACTGGCACAACATTGTCCTCCACTTCAGGAGATCAAAGGCAGACGCTGGGGGCCTCAGCCCTCTCAGACCGCAGCTGCAAACACCCTACTAAATCACGCATGCTGTCTCTGCCAAAGCACATTATATAAGCCTGTGTTTGTATGTATATAGTGGGAGCTGTCAAATCATCTTCTACAAAATCCTCGTGTTATGTGACACAGCATGTCAAATTGAAGTAGTGAAGTTATTCAGCCTCACTAGCAATTCGGGAGTAAACAAGCCCAAACAAAAGTGTCTATCTATGACTAAATCAACAGAAATATCAAAGTATTTTTTTTTGTTTACTGTATGTAGTCAGCTCTGAAGTTTAGGACACCATTTACAATAAAAGGTCATAAAAAAACGACTTTCTCAAACTTAAACTGATACCTAACCTTTAACTGAGAAACTAAAATTACTTTTTAAAAATCCTGTCACAGTTATTGGCACAGTTACTGGCCCTGCATTGTAACTGGTTATTTTGAACTAAAGTATATATTTTTAAAATGTAATGCCTGCAACACACTGTTTTTAGATGTTTAATCACCATTCCTTTTAAAGTGAAGTTAAAATGACTATTTGTCATTGTAAACACACTCAAGCACCACAATGAAATGTGACCTCTGCATTTAACCCATCACACGTGCACACGTGGAGCAGCGGGAAGCACTCGAGGAGCAGTAGTGTAGTGGGACGGTACCTTCTATCCGTTCACAAGGGCAAGGTTCTAACCACTAGGAAGCCACATTTAATGACACTTTTTGCTGTTATAGCGAATGCATGGTCTTACTGATTTAACCATGGACTTCCTAGGAAAAGACAATTCAACTAATTTCAGCATGTCTTTCTAAAAGCCCAACAAATACACCTTTGCATCAGTAGTACCTTCACACATATGAAAGTCACCAATGCCGTGGGCACTAATGCACACCATGTATTTTGCAGCATTCACTACTGATAGTCTGGATGGTTCATCTGCATGGCCTTTTATCTATGGCTTTCTCTTAGCATAACAGACTTTAAGGCTGCAATTCTTGATACAGTGGTGGACTGTGTTAAGTGACAATGATTTTCCAAAATGCTCCTGACCTCATGTGGCTATATTTATCACAGTAGCATGACACTATCACACATTGCTTTCTGAGGGCTCGAAGGTCTCACACAATGAACAGTGGCTTCTAGCTTTTCACTGACAGACATTTCTCAAGATTCCGTGATTTTTTTTTCAGAATATTATATACTGTAGTTGGTGAAAAACCTAAATCCTTTGCTGTCTTAAACTGAGAAATATTCTTTCTGAAATGATGAACAACTCTTTCATGGAGTTTGGCACAAAGTGGTGAGGCATGACCCATCTTTGCCTGCTTGCCTTTAGTGGATGCTCCTTTTAGACCCAACCATGAATCCCTTATCTGTCACTAATTCACCTAGTAATTGCAGAATGTTTAAAAAATGGTGAAACTTGAATATTCTGTAACCTTTTTTGAGTGCGCTGCATGTATCAAATTCAAAATTTGTTATATTTACAAATTACAATCGGGTTAGTCAGTCCCAAAGAAATTAAGTAAATTATTAGCTTTTGTCAGTTAAATAAATGTTCAATAGAATTTACAAATTGCAGTTATTTGCTTTTATTGCATTTTAGAAATATTCCCCAACATTTCTGGAAATGGGGTTCGTACACACAGTCTATAGACACTGACAAAAATCATTGCACTGAGAGCATTCCATATGTATCACACCTCAACTACACTTCGTAGTCAAGGACACACAGGCATTCCGCATCAAAAACCATGTGACATATTCTACTGAAAGCCAAGGACAGGCCTTTTTGCAATCAGACAGGTTGAATGAGTGGATGTGACAGTCTGAGATGTAACTGTTGGCTGCATGATACCTGAAGTAGGAATGAAATGTGATGATAAACAGGGTGAAAGGAGCTCAGGTGTAGCAGATGTAGCGAAGGGTAGACATGAGTCAATTAGATTCGCCTCCCACCTGTGATTGAGGCCAGTCTCATTTCTGCTTAACAGCAGAGGAAATGAAAGTTCATTGGGCGATATTGTTGGGAGGAAGAGCCAGATGGGACTTGTTTTGAAATAGCAGCGTGGTGATGAGGACGTGTGAGAAGTGGCAAATTAGACTATGACACCATGGAAATTTCTCCACAAATGGCAAAAGTGGGGGGAGCCACTTTGTCATAATGGCAGAGACCATTACAGCTTTACTGAGACAGTCTGTCAAGAGTGAAATATGAAATAGCGTAATGAAGGGCTTCGCAAGAAACACCACTACATCACAATTCAGCTGAGTTTGGGGGGATATCAAGTTTGTACATGGCAGAATCTATGTCTACACTTCAAACAATACATCACTTTAACTTGAGAATCCTTTAGATGGAAAAGCAGAATAGAGATTCTGCTATAGGGTGTGTTCTCAGGGGAAAAGAAAGCAGAGCCATAAGATATTTCAATGCCATATCCCTTCGTGACAACCTGTCCAGATGGTAGATGCTTTTTTTTCATAGTTTTTTTTCTCAAAAGTGGGTCGATTTTCTTGACAGTTAATCAAGATAGTTAATTGCTCTTCCTTACAGTAGAGAGAAAAATAAGTCCTTTGCTACTGCCCTATTTAGATGTGCTTCAGGTATTTCCATCTATGAGGCAAATTATCTCTGAGAGGGGGTATGGTGAACTGATAACTGAGTATTCTTTTGCATAAATCAGTATAATATCAGTTCTGTTAAATCTGTTAATGCACAGGAAGTAAATAAGAATGGAAAAAAAAGCAATGCTAAAAATGCCTGAGGACTACAGTTTACAAATAATAATATTATTTTATCCCCTATGTAATGTATTACCTTGTATCAAGGCAAACAACAAAATAAAGTATTTTCCCATGTTCAAATGTTCAGTTGGATTGGCATCTCACTTTTGGTGAAAGCATTTTATTTTAGGCCAGTCTCATTGGGCCAGACTCCCACACATGCACACAGTACCATGATGCACATGATGTTTAGCCTTGTAAAACCAATCCAACTCATTGGTAACTTTCCAGCAGAAAGAAAAATCATTCTTGTTTTTATAACTGTGTTAAATGTGTTACTTTGGACCATTTCTGGGAGTCCAATATAGTGGTCACTGTGACTTAGGTCTTTGTGAATTTTTAATGCAATATTTAGAACAGCAGATAGTTTCACAGTATTGCAAAAACTTGATGGAAGTTTTCATCCTGATTATATAACCTTCCTCCCACATTTTATAGGTTTTACCGTGTATTCCCTCCTACTTCCTACTTTCATTTGTAATTATCTGTAATGATTGGGTGGATAGGAAGTAAGCATGAGGCAAAATCCTTGAAGTTCCATGGGTTTTAATTAAACAGAAAAACATAACGGTTAACAACACAGACGGTAACGCAAAGTAATTACAGAGATGTAACAATCTGACACAGACTGAGAACATACATGGGTTTAAATACACAAGATAAACAAGGAACACCTGGCAAAGTCGGAGACAAAATTAGGGAACACAGGTGTGGAACAAGGCTAGGGTGTGACTAAGGCAGGGCATGTACAAAAACATGGAAACGTGTCAAAAACAAACTAGACAGGCATGACCGGGGACCTGTGACATCATTACTCTAAAAAGTTTTAAATTTACATGATGGAATCACACACTCATGCAGCATGGTCTCCTAGGTCCAATGGGAAACAGTGGGATAAATGGGATATTGAATAAACAGCAAATCAGTTCAGGAAAGGACAGTTTATAGCAGCCAAAAACAAATTTATATTTAAGTTTTTTGGCCAATAATATTGTGATATTGCTAACATGTTCAGAAAAGTTGAGTTTTTGGGATTAAACAGATGGAGGCCAACATCTTGCTAGAGATGGTATGCATTCACATTCCTTTTCCACTGGAATTTGCCCCCTTAGTTGAACTGAGTGGCAAAACATGCTGCAATATTGCAGCCTTTAGTAGGGGAAACTGATAAACCAGAACACATGATCAGTTTATATTAAATGCAGTTGGACTTGACTTTGAGCCTTACAACTTACCAAAGAACCAGTGATCCACTGACTTTAAACTGTGGCCAAGAATCGGGTTTCCTAAAATGTATTTTTGCTTTGTATGTTTCCTCCGCATTGAAATCATGTACATTTCAACTGGTAGAATCAATCACACAACATCTCTTTCCTATTTTACATAGGTTTGTGTGTTTTTGTAGCATTTGAGCTGAAAGCTAACACTGCCACTCATTAAAAGTTAGCCTTTCTGACACTCAGTAGGTGTAACAGCAATGTCCTCCACCTGCTGTGACTTCAAATGCATAACCTCTATTGGCCATAAGCCGCGCACAGTGTGAGAACAGCACAGTATGGAGAGCTCATCCAGACTAAAAGATCTGAGATGCGGTATATACAGGATACCCCAGGGTCAGAACCGATAACTGGTGTAGTAAGAATTCCATTGCAGTTCTATACTTCAGCACTTTTTTGAACCTATGTATACACACAGCCATAAAATTAACACCACTGACAAAAAAAAGTGAGTAACATTGGGGTGGGATGTATTAGGCACCAAGTGAACAGTCTGTTTTTAAAGTTGATGTGCTGAAAGCAGGAAAAAAAGGCATCAATAAGAATCTGAGGCCTTTTGAAAAAGGCCTCATTGTGATGGCTAGATGACTAAGCCAAGGCATCTACAAAACAGGCGGTCTTATGGAGTGTTCCAGGTATGCAGTAGTTAATAGCTAGCAAAAGTGATCCAAGAAAGGACAACTGGTCAGTCGGCGACAGGGTCACAGGCACCCAAGGCTCACTGATACATGTGGTGGATGAAGGCTTGCCTGGTCCTATCCCAAAAAGGAACTCCTCTTCCACAAATTGTTAAACTTGACATTGACAGAAAGGAGTCAGAACACACATTGCACCACAGTCAGAGCTGTTTCAGATCTACACAATATTAGACAGGTGGTGGTAATGTTATGGCTGATTAGTATGTGCATGTGTGTATATATATTAATAATTGGTCAAATATTAAAACGTCATAATATTATTAACATCTAATTAAATTTAAGCTTTAATTGAGTTATGAGGCTTCTGAGCAGTTAATCTGGAGATGTTTGTTTTATTCATCATTGATTACAAAGGCTGCATGGTGTGAGGTCACATCTGGTTCTGTTTCCCTGGGTCACGTGTCCTGTCCGGGTTTGTTTTGATGTGCCCTAGTTCTCGTGTTCATTCTGTGTCTAGCCACGCCCTAGCCCCGCCTCACACCTCTTCATCGTTTGTCTTCCTCCCCCCTCCTTGTTTCATGTTCTTATTTAGTCTTATGTGTTTGTCTTAACAGTGTCGGTTCTCTGTGGTTTACACCCTGTTGCATGTCGCTGTTGTGTCTATCTGTTGTTTCTCTTTTAAGTTTCATGCTTCAGGTTTTGTTATTTTCGTTTGTTTGTCAATTTATTCATTAAACTCTCAACTAAAATAACTCACTGGCATTTGCTTCCAAACATCCCACAAACGTTACACATGAAGCCAGTAAGCACTTCACATTACATTATCACCAATTGAGGTTACAAGGTTTGTTTAGCAAAAACCTAAAGATTATCAATCTTTAAATATGAATCAGCAGATTCCAGCCTTTAAGCATAAATCAGCAGATTCCAGCCTTTAAACATTAATTCACAAATTTCAGCCTTTAAACATGAATCAATAAATTTCAGCCTTTTCGATATGAATTAGCAGATTCCGACATTTAAACAAGAATCAACAAATTCCAACATTTAAACATGAATCAGCAGATTGCAACTTTTAAACATGAATCAGCAGATTTCAGCCTTTAAACATGAATCAGCACATTCCCGCCTTTTAATATGAATCAGCAATTTCCAGCCTTTAAACATGAATCAGCAGATTTCAGCCTTTAAACATGAATCAGCAGATTCCCACTTTTTAAATTTGAATTAGCAGATTTCAGCCTTTAAACATGAATCACTAGATTCCAGCATTTAAACATGATTCAGCAGATTCCCGCCTTTTAAATATGAATTAGCAGATTACATAAAAAGTGACCAATAGTATTGATTTATTTAAAAAAAATTGAGATATGAGGTTTGTGCCTGATGATTTTACTGCTGCTCAAGAGGTTTTATGTTGGTTCTTTTTACTTCTTCTTGAGTCATTATCTTTCTGAAGTTAAAACACTTACTAGTGTGTTTTAGGCTACTTTACCCACTTCTGATTCTGACATGGCATATTAGGCACGTGTGAAATCTGGAAATTATTTTACACTGGCATCTTAATAAGGGAACTCGATGGCCTGAAGTAAATAACAGAAGTAAACATGGGCTGACTTGCACTTCACCCGGGGCCTGTACACGCACCACCGTAGTATCCACAGTTACTATTCATCGGAGCCTCTAATTTGTGACATTTTGTTGTCACGCTCAGTGAGAGAAAAAAAACGCAGTCTCAGAAGACAAGTTATCATAGCTCTTTTCCCTAGTGTCAAAAAATCATTATAGAGTACTGTATAACAACCTCAGCCACACGATGTAAAGAAAGAACATCCGAAGGTAAGAATAAAGTCACAGTTTCTCAGGGTATACATGCGATGTGCTCATTAACAGGTTTTGAATGAGCCTCGCCACTAATGAGGAGACTGTAAGGGGAAAAGAATAGCTTCAGTTCAGAGACATTTTGTAAAAAATGGATGCATTCATCTTTTCAAGTTGAGTTGAAGGGACTTGTAATGGTTTACTGTCTCTTGCTGAGCTGACTTGGTGCTTGCTGATCTGAGCCTAATGTCGGTTTGCCTGCTGTTTATGGAGACTTTGATCTCATATAAATGCACTGAGCGAAGCTCCTGGAAAGTCTGGAAACTGTGTTACAGAATAGGAATATGAAGAGCGACTCTTCTGGATGTGTTCCAGCAAAACTCTGCCATCTTCTCTGGACCGGGTTGCTTCCCCTGATTTAATTTCTGAAGGGAATTATTGTATTAGAAAAGACCTGTACATTCAGTGCTGTAATGTAGGCTTAACTAAATCCATCATATATTTTTGTTTTTTTCTTGCTTCATCATTTCAATAATCAAACATCTGTTTGTTTTTTTAAAAAATTATTTTTATTACAGGAAAGGCAGATGTGAGATAGGGACGTGACTCAGCAACCTGTATTCAAGTTGCATTCGACTAGCATGGTGACTTGACTCGTGACTCAGCCTTAACTGACTCAGAACTCAACGTGGATTTGCCCTTAATTGACACATGATTAACTCTAATTCATCCTTAAATGACTCCCAAATTACTTGCAGCTTTACTCAAACTCACCTCGAGACTTAGATTTAAGATTGAAAAGTCGCAAAAGTTCACCCCAAAGAAAATAAACTGCAAACTTATTTAAATAGATTTACATGTTCTCCCCTATTCACACTGTCCTAGACTGATCCCTCCCATTCACACTGTTCAAGAATACTAGGCAGTGGTGGACTAGTGGTTAGGAACTTTCCTCTGCTTTTAACTCATCTACACGTGGGGCAGCAGGCAGATATCAGCAGTGCCCAGGGAGTAGCGTAGCTGAAATAGTACTTCGTCTTTGGTACCTCAGAAAAATCTGGTTAGGAACTTTCCTCTGAGGGCCACAGGTTCAAGTCCTGAGCCAGGTTTTTCTGAGGTAAGCAGAGGTCATATTTTGTTGTTCTGCATTGTTTGTGATGGGGTGTGTTCACAATGACAAAAAAATCACTATTACTTCAGAAGATTCTCCACCATTCACACTGTTCTAGAATGTCTTCTTTCATTCACTCACTTCGTTAAGCAGCATTTGTATAAGCATTTGAAAACAGCATTTTCATTAGAGTTGATGTTTATTTGGTCATTGTGTTCTTTGATATTTTTCTCTCATTAAGTGTTGAGCGGCAAAAGAGGGAATAATAAGCTGCTTGAAACACAATGGCAGGTGAATGTAGATCTACACTAGCCAAACTTCCCTGACATAGAACTTTTTACTTTACTGTATGTCTAAGAGCAAATATACAACAATGTAATTCTTTTCCCCCAAACATTATTCAGCTAAGGTGTTACAGCACTGTAATAGCTGTATGTCAGTAGAATTCTACAATCATGACAAATCAAGATGCCAATTTACAATAATTTGATGTGAAATGTACCATTTTTATACCTGATTGCTCTGTAATGTTTTGTGCTGTAAAAATAAAGCTTGGGTCTTATTTTTTGCCTTAAGAAACGCCAGAGAGAGTCGATTTAATAGCAGCAATTTAATGTTCCAATGCAAGTGTGGCCTGACTACATTTTTATGACATTTTAAAAGCCTATATTAGGAAACAAATTGCTTTACCAGTTTTGTATGCTGCATTTTTTTTCTCACAACACAGATTTTTAAAAATATTTCTATCCATCCATCCATCCATCCATCCATCCATTTTCTAAACTGCTTCTTCTGTTTCCGCGTCGCGGGGAAGCTGGAGCCAATCCCAGCCGACTACGGGCCTAAGGCGGGGAACACCCAGGACAGGAGGCCAACCCATTGCAGGGCAACACATAGACAGACAACCATTCACATACTCTCACACCTACGAGCAATTTAGAATTTGGGACAGTGGGAGGAAACCGAAGTACCCAGAGGAAACACAAGAACATGGGGAGAGCTTGCAAACTCACAGAAAGGCACTCATGGCCGATCCAGGGATCGAACCCAGGACCTTTTTTAAAAATAATTCATGTACTTTTTGATTATACATTATTTTTCATTGTCTTCATAATTTTGCAAAGCATATTTTTTGCAAAACAAATTTTGTAAAACATATGCATAAATGCTGTAACCCTATATGAACACATTCACAGATATTGCGCAATAAAAATATATGAATGCACATATGCATAAGCTGTACACTATTTGTTTGTCTTTTGTTTTACTGTTTAACAAAGTTTTGATTTATAATTTGTTACAACAAATTGTTGAACAATTTGTTATTTCTTATATAGACATTTTTCTTCAAACTCTGCTTGCTTATGTGCATCCGTTACTGGTAATGCTTTTTTCTCTACTATCTTGATCTCTGTCCTGTCAAAAGCTGCCTTATTAAGCTCTAAAGTAATTTAATAGTCCTATGATAACTGTTCAGCTAACCAGAAGGAAAGACAGACTTGTTAATCTCCAAAATAATTTCACAGCTCTATGCAAACTGTTCTGCCAACCAGATCAAAAAACAAAAATTATATCTAAATATTTCCTAAAAAAATTTCAGTGTTCTGTATTAAATGTATATCTGGTTAATCTTTGCAGCAATCTCAATGTTCTCAAACTATTGTGCCAACTAGGCCTGAACACATCCTTAATCATCTCCAAAATAATCTCGTTTCTATATCAACTGTTCTCTTAAATCAGACCTAAATGCAGTCTTAAATATGTATGCATGTTTACCACTGTATTTCATCTCCTTTCCCTTTAATTACACTTTTCAATCATCTGGGTACTAAGGAATCTATTTATCTTTTTGTTTTGCGAGTGAAAGTTTTGCCCAATCCCACTAGATACATGATTGATGTTACTAAAATAGCCATGGATTTTCAGGAAAAAGACATCAACTTTATGGCAGAATGTGTCTAAAATCCCAATATATGCTTCAGTTATAAAGGTTAAAAGTAACTAGTTTTCCAATAGTTTTCCTGAGCCCAGGTGGCTATATTTATCACAGTAGCTTGACAGTTACTCATGCAATATTTTCTGAGGGCTCAAAAGTCACACACATTCAACAGTGGTTTCTGGCATTGTCCTACATGGACTGAGAGCTTGAAGTCAATTATTTTACAAAGTTTTACACAAAGTGGTATCCCACAAGCTACGTTGGCTTACCTATTTCATTTAAATCCTGATAACTTCACCTTCAAGTTCCAATGAGTTACCAGTGATCCTGAGTTTTACTTGTCAAGTCAAGTTTATTTCTACAGTGCTCAGAAGGCTCAGAAGGGGGAACCCATCCTCCTCTGGTTGACACCGCATAGCAATAACAAACGAGAAAAGAAAATGAGAAAAAGAATAAATAAAATAAATATATGTAATAATAATAGTTCTCAGTATAAATGGGCAGCAGCAGTTCCTTGTGTACAGGTGCCATTGTGACTTTAGATCAGTTCTTTGGCAGATAGGGCTGTTCATATGAGTGAGTGGGTTAAAAGCCTCAAAATGTCAACCAGTAAGAGGGTATCCGCGTGGTTTAGGCTGGTCCAGATAGCAGAATGGGGAAGAATTCAGGGGTGGCTCAACAGACCGCAGGAGAGGGGGAGAGAGAGGGAAGGAGAGAGAGATTAGTGATGCTGAAATGTTACGAGTGGTTAAAAATTATGTGCATTGTGGTCGGAGTGCAGGTAGGAGCTCCAGCAATACTTGCTATGACAGCATATTTAAAGGGAAGAGCTAGAAAGAAGCACAGACATGAGGGCATCCTGGGGCATAAGGCAGCACAACTACTTGACTGTCAACAAACCTG
>JBBPDA010000021.1:16495888-16513132 GCA_037974385.1 Arnoldichthys spilopterus | reverse complement strand
CTTTGTCATTGGACAAACTTACAAAATCGAGGGGTCAAATAATTATTTCCTCCACAGTATATATATATGTATATATATATATATATATATATATACAAATGTATAACTTACAGTCTCTGAATAAATCTTACATTATGCTTGATAATTAACATTATTCATTTATTCATTTTCCAAACCGTTTCTTCCATTTCAGGTCACAGGGAAGCTAGAGCCAATCCCAGCTGATTACAGCCCCAAGGCAGGGTATGCCCAGGACAGGAGGCCAATCCATCACAGGGCTAAGAATGAACAGAATTAGTTAATTAATTAATAATGTTGATATTTAATGGATATTATTTAATGACACTAAAGTCATTAAAGTATTTTTCCATTATTTCCATATACAGTCTATTAGTTTATATTTTTAATGATGTAATTGTTAGTTAAGTATTACTATCTGCCTAATTGTGCACCTGTATTGTAGTGTTATCGTCTAAGTATATGATTACTGACCAAAGAAAAAGAAAAAAACTGTGACAAAATATGTCACTAGACGGCACTACTAATAATCATCTTATCACAACTTATCTGCTTCAAGATTTGACTACAGTAGCTTTATTATAACTTAATTCTTGGTGTTACTAAGATTTATCAGTCTATTCATCAGATCATCATTCTGGACACATCAAACACTGGTTTCCTTTTTCCCCCATGGAGACACTAAGGACTAGCTTATTAGAACTAAGCGTGTATTTTCTCAGCAACCTTCGAAAATAAGGTTGACACCATTAGCAATGTTTGCCCCACTGCTTCATAAACAATTCCAGTTGCTAAATTACACACTTATGGAAGCCTGCATATTTACATTTACTCATTTGGCTGACGCTTTTATCCAAAGCGACTTCCAAGACGTGGAGCAGTGTAGCAGGACGGTACCTTGCTCAAGGGTACCTCAGTAGTGCCTAGGCTGAGACTTAAACCTGCAACCTTCAGGTCCCAAGGCCAGTGTCCTAACCACTAGGCCACCACTGCCCACTGTTAATATGTTTAAATGTTATCCAAGGCTCAAAATTATACGTTTATTCACAATATTTTCCAAGTAGCCATCAGACTTTTTAACTCCGCCCACTGCCACTCACTCACACAATAAGCTGCCCTCTCTCTCACGACCACTATTACCATGTAAATATGTCAACAACCTGAGGTTAGTGCAATATGATTTTTCTGCTGCTGTTCTACTGTGCAATAACTCACTTATTAATTAACTTTTATATAATGTGCAATACTGTTTGAGCCATTACTGCTGATATATCTGTATGTCTGTCTCTCTGTGCAGTTGTAGCATAAGTAATTTCCTCCAGGATCAATAAAGTTTTCTGATTCTTATGAGCACAGTTTGAGATTTCTCTCATTTTCATGAAGTTCGTCATTCACCCTCTAGCTCATGGGGCTGGTGCCTAGTTTTGTATATGCCATATTCAAACAGCTCCAATAAATTTAGCAAGTTACAGGTGAGTTGAATCAAGTATTTTGAAGTGTGAGCAAGGAAATGCCCTGTGCTGGACACCTGCCCTCTACCCCTTCATCAGCGGTCAGGTTCTGGCCACAGGACCACTGCTGGCTAGTTGTTTTTGGTTGGTCTACAAACCAGTGGTGCTGAAATGCTTAAAAACTCTGCATCTATGCAACTTTTATGCAAAAGAACCACACATGACTATCCAATTTTTTTTTTTAAAAAAGGGTGGAACAATTTTTTCATGGTTTCCTAAGACACGAATTTGACAAATTTTTGATTTTTGACACTAAATCAACCTACACTCTGAATGACTGCAGTTGATTGTTACCAAGCTGATGTATTGACAGTCACTAAGCATAATGCCATCATGTCCTCTTTCATGTTAAAGAGGGAGGGGGAAAGCTCAGTCATTAATTCAGCACTCCTCTGAAATGCAGCTCCCTCACAAGTGCCCAACTCGAGCTTAATCATCGCGCTGTAGGGCGTATAGCACAAGTATCTCTCGAGCCCTGATCTTTGATTTAAGATCACAGCTTAGTGTTATAATTAGAACAAAGCCTCACCGTGCTTTTATTTGTTATCATTAATTAATGGCTTTGGTGCATCAAAATATTCATAGGGCCTCATTACCATCTCCCATAAATTAATCCGATGCTAATAGTTTCAAACTTCGGAGAATTCTCTGGCCTGGCCTGCCCGGCCCGAGCCCAGTGTGCTTACCAAGTGAAAACAGAGTAGGCCGGAGAGAACTCACTCTGTCTGCCGGCGAGATGAGAGCGGCTGAAACAAAAGATAATAACTTGCACGAATCGGTGCATTTTTATAGAGAAACGAACATGGCCTGCCACAAGGACTTGAGGAGGCGCGTCTTATCGCTGACCTTTTCTTCATGCGCATGCTCCCCAGATTGTATCTCTCTCATGAAAATGGTGCCAGCCAGGCAGTTTAATTTTAGAAATGGAATTGCCTTGATATTGTTTTACTCTTCAGACGGGTGGCGTCTTCTTGAAGGGTTGTTTTTTTTTCTCAGTCATCCGTTTTTTATGGACACTATTTCTTGCCCGTCATTTTCCATTTCGCTATCTGCACGACTGCAGCTTGACTTTGCTTTTGACCTGCTTCCATCAGGGTCAAGTGGCAGACCTTTGGGTAACTGCCGTTTTTTTTTCCTCCATCTTTTGACTCGCTTTGAAGAAAATGAGAAAAAAAACTTTTGCCCTTTTCAGATGATTGTTGAGTATCTCTGGGCAAGGCCCTGCAAAGATATGTAATACTGTAATGCCTCAAATCACTATGTCAACCTACACTTCATCCTGTGATGTGAAAATCCGTAAAACAAAGTGCTGTTATACAAACAGGCATCATTTTTCCAACAACAAGATACTGATGTTCCTCTGTGCCCATCCTTGTCTTCCAGAGTTCTGATTTTTTTTTGCTGTTTTTATTGTTTATGGGCTCAATATTTCGAGAACAGTGTTTGCAAGCCTAAATAAAGGCATTTAGTCCCATGGGGAGGTGCTGAATATTCACAGTCATTACAGCTGGGTTGTGTACCTTTGGTGCCAAATAAGGAGCAGATTAATTATGCTGTGGTGGTCCAAATTAAGCAACAAGAACGCAAGCTTAAGACTATAATGTGGTTGTCACTGTCAGCACCTTTTCTTTACACGTGCTTAAACAAATGCTTGGGTTTCACTTTCCACATACTAATGAATGAGGAACTGCGCAGAAGAGAGAAAGTTTATAAAAATACAATTATCACACCATAGCCTTAAAAAATATTATATATATGTGTGTAATGTTTTTTGGGTGTAGGAAGTAAATGCAAGCTTCAATAATGTTAAGGATTTATTAACGGAAAGGAAAACAGAACTAGAGGAGACAAAACCGGACCTCATGATATGAAAGATGTCCTGAAGCATTTAAATCCTGTAAAATCAACCCCACAGAAAAGAGTTACATTAATTCTTTACAAATACTCAAATGCCGGAGTCATTCTTTGTTTTAGTAGAGCTAAAATACTTGCAATAGCATGGTGAAACCACTTTTTTTCAGATTTCTGACTTTTTTTCATCATCAGCATTGCATATAAAAACTCAAGCGTTCCATTCACTGATAATATTTGCATAGTAGTTAAAAATGTGTATTTGCATTGTTGACCTTGTGACACCTGGTTTACTGGTCTGGGCAAACACAGCACTTTATGCCAATAAGAGTGCTTGAACAAGACTCCTATTGCTACATTTACCTATATCTGTAGCATGATTTGATGTAAGCTACTCTGGATAAGAGTGTCTAACAAAGGTGTAGATATAAAGAAATCAGTGAGAGTTAGTAAGTTTCTAAGTTGCACCCTTTCTTATCCAACAAGATTAACAAAAAAGGGATTGCCTGTGTATACATTAGTGTATACACAACATTTTCTGCTGCAAATGCATATATGAAATGGCACTTTGCAGGTTTTCAATCACTGATATTACCTATAAACAAATATTTTAGAATTCCAGAATAATAAAAAGAGCTGTAAATTATCTTAAACTTCCATCCATCCATTTTCTAAACCGCTTCTTCCATTTCGGGTCCGCTACAGAGAACACACTTCTGCACACTTTAATGCACATTACTCTTTATTTGCTAAGCTGGATACATTTGGGTGATTGGGCTATGGAAGCAACATCAACACAAGAAGTAAACATTAGCAAAAAAAACTTTATATCCATGGTCCAGATACACACATGCATGTTCGCACACCCATGCAGGCACGTACGCACACCCCATAAGCAGACAATTATGCAAACAGCTTGAAAAAGCAATGTTTTATTACTTTCTTTGCAGAAGGGAAATTGCTGATGCCAAATGGATTGACATGGTAACATTTGTCTAGAAGGCTTTAAGACAGAAGCTGTTTGAATCGCCTGATTCTATTTTCTCTCAGTGAAAAATTGTGCTTTATGGCCATTTTATTTGTATTATTAGATATTTTTTTTATCTGTCCCTTTCGGCTACTCTCCCAAATCCGGATTAAAATGATTTGACATCAATTCAGCTTCCCTTATTCTTTCCTGTGTACTTTCTCTTTAATGTTTTCCCTGGTATTTCTCTGTTGTGTACCTTTAATTTATGAGCTGCATTAGTATTGAAATGGGGAATCGATTTAATGCAGATGACAAAGAACATCCGTGAGCTGGCTGGAATGCATGTGGATGCACAGGGAAATGGCCTCAAGGTTAAAGGAAAACAAACAAACAAACAAACAAAAAAGTTCCCTTTTGCTACAGATAACAGATGTGAAAATCAAACCAATTCGTTGCTATTATGAGAAGGCTAATTTTCTGGGGGTGTGACAGAAGCTGGTTTGATGAGTTCCGCTAGATCAATAAACCACTAACAAGCAAACGAGTGAAAATACCCGTGGAAAATATGATTCTCCATTATCCAGGCCTCTGAGGAGATGCAGTGTAACAGCTATCACAGTGCTTTAAATCACTTTAAAAAGCACAGGATGGACCAAATAAACTCAGCTGGAAGATCCTCTGCAATTCAAAAACATCAACAGACAGCAGAGTGTACAAACACACAGACAAAGCAAATGTACAAACAGAATAACCGAAATAAAGGCAGATGTTGTAGTTTACAATTACAGATTGTCATGCATCTGCTTCTCTGCATTATTTGGGGTCAGGACCCCAGAAGAGCCACCAGTAAGCAGGTATTATGTGCTTGGAATGAGCACATTAGTAATACTGATAGGGTGGTGGAGCTTTAAAGCACTTCAGTGTCACTGTGTATAGTGCCCCCAACCTAAAACATCCAGGCAGGATGTGATAATGGAGCTGATGAAGCACTAGATGATGACTAACAGTAGCACTAGACAATAAACTGAAAAATGAATGGGAAAGCTTGTAACTAGGGATGTCCTGATATCACTTTTTCACTTGCAGCACTGATAACACAGATCATAATATTTTATGAAAGCACTTTGCTCATGATGACCAATTAGCCACTTAAGAACATCACACTTAAATGAAGAACAAATTCTTCCCAACAGCAGTTAGTTAGGACTTATGATTAAAACTTGTCATACACTAAAAACAAGTACTGTAGTACTTAAATAATATAACTTAATAAAAAAGGTACTTAAATATAAAAATCAGCATTATATATAAAAGCAAAACAAATATAAAAGACATAGTGCAGCTATGTGCAAATCATACATTGCAACACAAACACAATAGCACACACATCATTCGACAGTGAAAATTTCAGCCGATTGAAAGAAGCATTGTGCATATGAGAAAACATGCGGGGAGAACTTGCAAACTCCACACAGAAAGGCACCCGTAGCTGATCCAGGGATCAAACCCAGCGCCTTCTTGCTCTGGGGCAACAGCACTAACTCCTGCACCACCATGTCGCCCTATCTATTCTACTTATAAACAAAAAATGATGTGTAAAATTCTATAGAAAAATATGATTAAGGAATATTCATTACTGAATAGTGTACCTACCTGTGGGACATTATTTACTCTTAGGGATCTTTATTGTGGGTATTCCCATCTCTCCTGTTCACTGTTGAAAGTAGGAAAAAAAATGGTGATTTAGAGGCTAAAATTGTTGTACAGAGTTTGCTGTATTATATCATTAAGCACCTGATTAGAAGTTAAATGCTAGAAACATGTAAATAGTCGTTTGTAATTTATTCAGTAACACTTTACAATAAGGGTAAATGAATAACATTAATGCATGATGTCATGCATGAAGAATCATTCATTCTTGCATGTAATGCATCAAGAGTCATTATGCATATGCAACAACCATGTCTCATGCATTCCCTTATGCAGGTGAATTGGAATGTAATAATTAAGGCACTTTATTTATGAATTATTTATGATGTTTATACAGGTCTTCATGGAAGTCAACCCCCTAAATGGTAGAAAAATGGAATAATGAGCCACCACCCCATGAAACAAACATGTTTAGTGATATGTTTACCACTACTGAACATTACTTCTTCATGAATTCATGGAAATGTCTGTGGCTCTCGTAGTAGAGTGCTGAAATATTACATAACAACCCAAACTAGTAGTAGGCCAGTAGTTTGGGCAGTCCTTGTCCATACATGTTGGTTTTTTCAAGTGCTTATAAGTAAACACTGTGAGGTTTGCGTTTTTAGGAAGTAGATGTGAGCTTTGCTGATTTACAGATTAATTTAATTAAATTATTTATTTAGTCAAACCAACATAGACAAAAACTAGAGCAAAGTACAAGAAAAGAGAGAAACCAAACCAGAACTTACACAATTGGGAAAGAGCACAAATACAACAGCTATCAGACAAGCAACTAGAGCCAACACAAGGGCACATATACTCTAGACAAGATGGCAGACACCAGAGAGTGGGAGGAGCACAGAAACCAGACACAGCTGACAATACTCACAATCAGGGCAGGGCTAAGACAAGTGACAGGAAGGACCAATCAGAACACTGACACATGGTTATGTAAACAAAACACAGACTACAAAACTTAAACAAAGACTCATGATATAGAGCAAGGAGAAAAATGCAAAATACAAGGAAACAACAGCTGCATAATGGAGCCTGCCTCACATACATGATTTACAAAGATCACAATTCCACACATTGCCCTGTTTTTTGTAGCCAAAATTAAAATAAAAACATTACATTTAGCCTGGCAGCGGTTAGCACTGTCACCTCACAGCAAGAAGGTTCCGGGTTCAATCCCTGTGTTGGCGTGGGTTTCCTCCAGGTGCTCCGGTTTTCTCCCACTGTCCAAAGGCTTGCAGTAGGTTGACTGGATACCCAAAAGGTAGGTAGGTGTGAATGTGTGTATGACTGGTTGTCTGTCTATGTGTTGCCCTGCGATGGGTTGGCCTCCTGTCCTGGGTGTACCCTGCCTTAGGCCTTAGGGATTGGCTCCAGCTTCCCTGCGACCCGGAAAAGGAAAAAGCGGTTTAGAAAATGGATGGATGGACATTTAGCCTGTAAAAAACCTGTTTTATAATCCCATAATGAATCCCATTATACATCTTATTCTCATAGGATGTGTACTTATTTTAACCAACAAAAAAAAAACCAACAAAAAAACTTAAATTGTCTTTTCCCATAACAGTTGACTTCTGCCAAACTCTAATTCACCAGACACCAAGTCCATTTGTAAACAAATATCATGGAATGACCTTGAATATAGCTTGCAATACACCTTTACAAAAAAATGACAGTGCCATGCAGGCTTCTAAAGTTTGCTAAAACAGCTCTGACTGTGGTGAACTGTGGTCACCTTACTCTCATTTAAGTATACCATGGATTGGTCAGGCAGGCAGTTTTTTAAATCCTCAAGCAAGAGAATTTCCCTGAAAGACTCCAGATCCTTCACTTTGCTAGCAGCAAACCATTGATCAAAAAAAAGTTTTCTTTGAAAAAAAATCGACACAAGGCTGTGCCTACCTCTCCATTTTTGTCTGTATGCTAATTTATAGGTGCTAAATCATAAGCTTGGAGCATAGCTGCTTTTACCACATCATAATTCATGCTTTAGGTTAAAGACAGGAGACTCTTATACTCCTGCATTACAGCAAAATGGCCAATGGTCCTTAGGCCACTTTAAGGAGAAAACAATACTTTAATGATCTCTTCTGCCTCATGAAGTTTCCACCAGGGTCAACATCATATGGTTCAGTCACACTTATGTTTGCCATTGAAATTTTGTGGGGGCAAATGGCATTCGTTCCAATGTAATTTGCAGCAATGAGTAATTTTGTATCACAGACTTCCTTGACAAATAAATTTTATGTTGAAAATTCAATGTTGACTTAAGTTGATGAAATTTGACACTGAACCAATAGCATTACCGCTCAACTGTCCATGGTGGCTGTTGAATAAGCATTTTAAATAGACTTTTTTGGGTGTGTTGCAGGTATCAAATTCAAAATTTGTTTATATTTACAAAATACAATACACTGGAAATCTTTTTTTAAAAAAACTTCTGTTCTTCATTTTATTACATTTTATGAAAAATCCCAGCTTGTCTGGAAATGGGGTTTGTACATTTGTACAACAACTTTTACTATTTGTGCATGGATGATAAAGCAATGGAAAAGCTCAGAACTTACTTTGAACAAAAAAACCTTTACATTAATTTTTATTAAAGGTAAAGGACATTTTGCCCATTTCTGTAATGTAATTATTGTGGAGATATTTGGTCTTTTTACTGTATTTATTTATTTATTTTTAAACACTAGCAATATACTTTGCTTGGATACATGAAATGCCAGTAACAAAATGAAGGCAAAATCTGTAATATAAATAACAAAAGAACTCAGACCACACATTGTTACAGGGAAATGCAGTTCCATTACCATGATGTTACTTTGTTCCATGTTAAACTCAACAATAGTAATTCTTCTCTGAAAAAAGTAATATGCTAAATGCATTTATTGTGTACTTAATTGCCATAACATCATCTTGCCTTTCAATCTAATTATTTTTGTTAGCAACTGAGTTGGTGTGATACATTTTGTTTATGTGTAAATGATATACGCATTAGAATCAAATACATTTCTATGCATTACTTGTATCAGTTTACCAAAAAAAAGATGCATAGTTTATATCCATAAAGAATCATAGATCAAGCATACTTTTTGTTTATGATGACAAACGGGTTGCCATGTTTTATATTTTTAAGTCTTTCTTGGCACAAAATTGCAATACATCCAATCACATAAGCAGCAATTACAAATGAGCAGGAAGAGGAAATAAAAAGCAGTGCTCACTAGGGACCTGACCCTATTTGACCTTATCATTTTAACATGAATAAGAGAAATGAACAAATGACTGTTTAATACTCAAGCTTAATAACTGCACAACCACCAGCTCTGAAGGCAGTACAGGAAAGGAAGCAGCATGACTGGTTTTTGTCTCTGCTCTGTTCTCTCCTTGAAGTTCCTCCAAGAACTTCTATTTTAAGTCCCAGACAGCAAGATTATCTATTGTAATAATCTTGTGGATAGCAGTGGTCTGACAGGTTCCTATTGGGAGAGGGAGAAATTTAATAAAAGGCCTTCTTCTCACTCTTCATTTCCATTTTTAAAACAAGTTGTCAGCTCTGTCATACATTATGAGGGCTTTACGTTCTACAAAGGTAGAGGCAGATTAGGACAGGTTTATGAAACCTGAGACCACAAAGATGCCAGTAGTGCAGTAGCACTAAACTTGCACACTCTCTTTCTCCTGTAGATTTAGATTTATTGTGATTAACAAAAATTACCAAATTAATAAATTTACATGCAAGAGGGGAAACATTTGTCTGATGAAATATTTTTTCAGCCAAAGTTCTAAGCCACTTTAAGAAGGGTATTGCAATATCTAGACCACTACTGTGAAGACCAGCCCGATTACCTAATGTAGTTTAAAAAGTGAATGCTGAGTCTGATAGAAATGGGTCAGAACTTGTCAGCGTGATGGCTATTCGGTCATAAAATTTGTGTTTCTAAGATACGTACTACAGGGCAGTGCAAGACATATCTGAATAAGGTGTAATTTATTATTATTGGTTCTATTAAAGTCATTTGATTTAAAGCTATTTTTCCTTAAAGATTAGACTTTATTTTTTTACTTCCTCCAAAGTGAAATAGAGCTAGGCTATCAATGTGTGCTGGAGAAAGTAGTCTCATGCTCCATGTGGATGTAAGAGCTGGCAAACCTAAATGTCACCTTTGAATTGAGTCCAAAGCTTTTGAGTCAACTCTCATTGCCCAAATACCTGCAATCAAGGAATCTATTCTTTTTGGGATCAACTCCTAGCTCTAGCTAACAACCATGCAAAACCTGGCAGAGCAGTGTAGAAGTCTGGTCCAGGCTTTAGATCTAAGAAAATCCTAGGGTGTTTCTGCGCATCCTTTTGCTGTAAGAAGTGAAGTCAACACTGTCGGTGTTGAATTTGTAGCAGTCAAAATAACTTTAGTGAGAAAAGGAAATAAACAAAAGAACATTTGTCTTTTAACACAGAAATCTGAGATGTGGAGAAGGGTTGATGAGTTTAAATTTGCAAAAATGAATAAAGAATGTAAGCTGCAATGGAAGGAAAGGGTGGGGTCACATACGTGGGAGGCACTGAAGATGGGGTGTACGCATAGGTAGATAATTAAAAGAACAAAGTCACTATCAATATCCAGTCCTGAAAAAAAACAGGAAAACAAACTAAACAAGTTAATCAGAACAGAGCTCATTTCCAAATATCAGCGCTTCTATGGCATTACTTAAAGAATCTTTAAATGGTCTTTTTTTTAGAGTGTGGTTCATGTTTCGCATTTCATGGACACCTTTTTCCAAAACATAAAATTAATAAATTGCCCACTGTTGCACTTTTGATCTATAAGAACTGACAGAGGAATGGGATCATTCTACAGAAAACACCTTAGATTGCAAGTCTAGATTATTTTGAGAGAAAAAAAGTGAAGGATGCCACAAAATGGCATGTTTTTACATAACTTACATTGAAGGTTAAAGAATGTTTTCCCCTTGTAAAGTTACAGTTTTGGACATACTTGTTTTCCTTAGAGAACAAAGATATTCAGTAGAAATATTTAGTTTAACTGCTTTTTTAAAATGCTTGTCTCTAGCATTCTTAGTCTGTTCTGCATGTTTATTGCATATTTTAGCAAAATGCCTCAGTAATGAGAAATTCCTCTTGGTGCATAAATCAACAGATGCTGTTAATATTCTTAGGATCTGAGAGAGGGTGAGGGAAAACTTGACAGCAGCAAGTTCCATGGCCCAAGACTTTTATTTCACTAGACTTAAACAGAAATTCAAAAACAACAACAAAAACATTGTCTCACATGCAGGAAAATCCACAACTGGGCAATGCTCCAACAAACGACTGGGAAAACAGGAAGGTAGAAAAACACTTGGGGACACTAATGAGATGGGATGGGGAACAGGTGAGCACATACAACCAATGAAGATGGCTGCTACAATAGGGAGGGGTGAACAAAAGGAGTGAACCAATGGGCTGGGATAGGCAGACAATTAGGGGCAACAAGCACATGGGACCAACACAGACATGAGCCAATGAAACACAGGTAAGTGTAGAGAATGAGACAAGGGGTGTGCCAAATGGGGAACTGACAACAAGACATGTGAGGGGAACAGGGTGAGGAAGGGAAATCTAGGGTACTCAGTAGGAGGGGACTAGAAAGTCAAGGGGGCTAGGACAGAAAGAAAGAAATAAAACAAAGGAAGGTAACGAGGGGAAGACAGGAAGGAACTCTAAAGGAGACTAGGAAACAAGGGAAGAAAAAGGGGACAGTGGCACCCTCAGGTGGCCACAGTGGTACGGGACGTCACCAATATGTGTTGAAAAACATTACACTTGTAACATAAAGACAGACTATGTTCATTGATGCTTTTGGATACTAAATAAAATGGCTATAATTGCACTGTAGACATCCTGGATCGTAGCGCCAATGTAAAGTTCATCTCCAAAGAACCATTTGACCAAATTACTTGGGACAGCTTTGTTTACACCCCAGTGACTGAATTTGCAGTGATTTTTACTTTTTCTTTTATTTAAAAATATTTCCCTTTCACCTACTATCCAAGCTCAGGTTCCAACAGCTCTAGCCCAGTGCATGTTATGTGTGGTCCTGTGTATGCCACCCCCAAAAAAATCACCCTCTTCCACCCAGGAATGGTTTGTTTCTTAGTTGATTAGTTGAATAAGGTGGGCAGGGGGACCTCTTGGACCAGGGTTGAGAGCCACCTGTCTAGTCAGACCCACATGATAATTTGAGAGGCTACATTGTGGTAGAGGCTGTTGATAGAGTGAATGATCTTATGGTATTACAGTACACTGCCATCCATTACATACAGTTAAAGGGTTTATTTGACTTTGTGAACACACGTAAGCACCACAACGAAATGTGGCCTTTGCATTTGATCCATCACACGTGCACACGTGGAGCAGCGGGCATAGTGTCCAGGGAGCAGTGTAGTGGGACTGTAACCTTGCTCAAGGGTACCTCAGTGGTGCCCGGGCCAGGACTGCAACCTTCCAGTCCCAAGGGCAATGTCCTAACCACTAGGGCTGCCCACAACTAGGCCAATGTTGCTTTATGCAACAATTTATATACAATCATAGAATCCCTTGATTCTCAACAGCCCGGAAAAAAAAACTTTCAGTCATGGTTTCACAGACACATTTCCACATTTACACACTGCTCAAAGTCTAAAGCAATTCCAAAGAACTTCAGAAGTTTTCTGTGATCAGCTAACAATATGCATTTGAGAAAAAAAGAGAGAGCATGCATGTGTTTAAGCAAGAGAGAGGGAGAGAATAAGTGAGAGAGGTTGACATACACTTTATAACACTCACTCATTAGAAATCAAACCCGAGTCCAAGTCCAATGACGTACGTAAAAAAATCGAGAACCCAGTCTGATACACAGTTCCCATTAGGCTCAGGTCAGGTACCCTTACTAAGAGTTCTGTTGAAATGTTGGATGTTTAGAAGGGAAGAAGCTGCAGTTGAAGCCAGTTTAAAATACCTGTCTTTTGACTTGACTTGGACATTTGTACTCAGACAGGGTTACAGATATGGCCTAGCGAGTGATCCATGTGACTGTCCAGCTCAGCTCAAGCCCAAATACACACACACGCACACACACAGGCGAGGCTCAAAGAAAGGCTGTTGTGACAGCTGCACCAAACAAAGCAAATGTAAATGACAGATTGTAAAAATTTCCCTATTTACCATCAAATCACAACACACTCTCCGAATCGCCCAGTGTAGAACCTTTTGTTTTTAGCAGGTTAGACACAAAGGACATAGAATCTCCTTACTGAAATGGAACTGTGTGAAATGAGCTTTTTGCTTTGTTGTGCATTTGTTCTGCAGCCTCTCATCATATTACTGAGGGGACCAGATTTGGTTAGACACTGCCATGGCCTGTTGCTAAAATGAGATGAAGCAGAATCGCAGCAATTTTTCATGTATCTTAAACAGCCACCAATTCAATCTACTGAACTTCAGCTTTCATTAAATGTGACAGTACAGTGGCAGTGAGCAGAAAACTGCTGAAATGGACAAAGTTGATGCTTTTGCTTTCTCACCACTCGACTGCTGTTACTAGCTGTTGCACTTGTTTGCCAAAAAAGGTGATTGATTTACTGCATCTTGTCCAAAACGATGCAATCAAGGTGCTAAAAGCAACACACAATATAAAACATATCACACTGACTGTGCAATTATCATACTGGCTTCCAGACTTTTGGGTGGCCAACTCACCAGTTGTCCTTCTTAGATTACTTTTGGTAGGTGCTACCTTCTGCATATCTGGAACACTCCACAAGACCTGACGTTTTGGAGATGCTCTGATGTCATCTAGCCATCACAATAAAGCCCTTGTCCAAGTGGCTTAAATCCTCATGCTTACCCATTTTTCTTGCTCCCAGCACATTAACTTCAAGAACTGACTGTTCACTTGCTACCTAATGTATATGAAAATAAAACACCAGTTTTAAGGATAAAATTATTTTGCAAACAATGAAATATTTTAGCCAATAGTAATTAGGCAGAAACAGATTGTTGCTTATTGCTGAATGGACCACTCACTCAAATTTGAGGCATAATGACAAGTAAAATAAGACTATAAGATTAAAATAGAATAGAATTTTTTTCTCATTTTCAGCATTACCACTTTTTGTGACTGTTTATGCTAAGCAGTTTTCCTCAGTTATAAGCCAGATTCGTGTTGGAAGCAGCAGCAAGATTTTTTCCTTGCCTCTATTGCCACTGGTTTGCTTATAACAGGCTCGGACCCTGATTCCATAAAGCTGCCTTAAGACAACATAAGTTGTAAAAAAAATGCTTTACTGTATAAATAAAATTTTTCAAGATTCAAGATTCAAGAGGTTTATTTGTCACGTACATAGTGATACAAGTAAAACATGTAGTGAAATGTACCTTGATCGTTCCTGAGACTGTGCATTTTGAGTTGAATTGGATGCCAGCAGCATTTTTTACTTTTAAAAGTTGAATGTTCAACTACTTAGAAAAGCAGACTGGAGTATTCTAGCGCAGTCATGGTTACAGTGCTGAAACTTCTCCTGATTGGGCAACTAAGAAATGCTGGAAAAGTAGTAACAACCAGTGATGTCATGTTCCCCCTCCCACTATGTCCTTCAATAACAAAGTATGGCTTGACTACCTAAAGCATGTTACATGATTTTTACCCAGTTTTTAGCTTCAGTTCTCAATCAAATTGACTCTGGTTAGTTATAGCTGATAGTTGGAGAAGAAAAGTCAGAATACGTCTGATTTTGCATGTATTCTGGTAATGTCAATCTAAATGGACTCCCTCAGCAGTCATTGCAAATTGTGAACACAAAAACAATAAAACAGGTAGTAAATAATTTTTTTTTTAAATCTTTAAAATCAGTTTTAATTAAATAAGTTGGTTGAAGCAAAATTGAAACACTGTACAACAAAAACATGAAATCTTACCACATAATCATCACGTCTGACATTCATAACCTTTACCAAACACGTTTTAAGCATTTATTCTTTATTGTGTTAGCAAAAAACTGCAGAAAAAGCAGCAGTGACATGCAGCAACCACAAATGCATCTCCTAGGAACAGGAGTTTGTGTGTTCCTGTGTTCAGTGAGGTCACTTCAGTTTAGCATCAACTTACAACTTGTTCAGTGTATGATCAATATTTCAGCCATCCACAGAAATCAGTCAGAAAGTGTGAGATACCCAGCCTGACACCAAGTCTTTCATAATCTCTTGGGACTTTAAAAGCCGTGTAGTGTCACCAAGGCATAAGAGACCCTCTCTACACTATAAAAAGTTAATATAAGATGATTTAAAATATGATTTAGAAGTCTTGCTTTGCATAGTTTCATTCATAGCATTTGTTTGAGTTGAGGCTGAACTGACAGACCTCTTTATACAGTGTTATTCCATGTTCCACTTCAGGAATACATCATCATTAATGCATTTTCATTTCACATTGACTTTAAAGTACTGCTAATGGATTAGCACCATTATAATGCATGAACAGTCTGTCTCTACATACCTATTAGTCTGCATGTATTTATCTTTATTATGTTTGGCTCTATATAGATTTTTGATTTAAATTTTGCTGTCGTCAAATTCTAAACTATCCTATATTTTTAATAAAACAATACAATTTCACAGTTTATAAATTTTATATGCGGTCCTTTATCTATTGTTTAATAAAATATAGAGGATACATCATTTGCAAATCCCCACATTCTGTTTTAATTTACATTTTATACAGCATCCCATTTTTTTTTAGAAATCAAGTGGTGTTTTTTACCTTTCTGCTTTTATGTTCTTGTGTCATTTTTCGATTTTATTATAATCTTTTGTTATAAAAGGTCAAAGGTAATGGTTATTGCTATTGCTATTTCATTAAAATCAACATCAAGAAATCTGACTAATACACAAAAAAAGCAATGCCAAAGAAAACAGCTAGGACTTCCGAGTGTTCAGTTTCACATTTCCACAGATGTTAATGAGAAATGACATATGCACCAGTGTTATTACACTCCAGTATTACTGATGTCCAGTATTTACTATGCCACAAGAAATTGTTTAACAGACATATGCTAAATTAAGCATGACTTGTAATATTGTAATATCTGTCATGATTATTACCAATGAAATTGCAATCATATTAATGGACAATCTCTCAGGAATTGTCTATGTTTGGCATGGTTTTGTCAGTAAAATGTAGCAGGGGTAAAGTAAAATGTTAAGAACTTCCTCAATCACACGATATCACCAGCACTGACAGCACTGAGAGGGTTAGGGCTAGCACATTGGTGGAACTGGAGTAAACACCTTAGGTTTAGCAAGGTTCTGGCTTCTATCATCCCCAATCCCAATGCAAACAAAGTGCAAGCCGGATCAGTGAAGTAGTAAAAGGCACCACCTATGTTCACAAATGAGCTTACCTTCTCAAACAAAGAATGGGACCTCATTAGTCAAATCAGGTGTTTCGGTAGTTAGTTGGAACAAATACATACACAAACTGCAGCTGTTGTTGGACTCAGTTGAGTAGCTGTTTTTTAAAAAGCCCCTAAGAGCTTCAGGGAGTCTTGCAAGATGTGTTTAGTGGAAAATGCTCTATAATGTAGAGTCTCTATATAACCATTAACCAAAAGAAGTCCCTGAAGAAGCCATTTTTAACAACATGATACATTTCACAGTAACACAAACACTCACCCACTATAATGAGCTGTGTTTATTCCAAGCAGGAGGTACTGTTATTTGGGAATTGGTGATTATGACCTGACAATGAATTTAAAGCACACAGAGTTAATCTTACAGTTTGTGCTGCAAGTATGTAAAAACACACCCAGTACAGGCCCACATGAGAATCTCTTCATATCAGCCCTCATGACAACAAATTATCTAGTTTCTACCATCTATGTTTGTATCTCTGCTGACCTGGCACAATGTGCTGATGTGGATTTGTTTGCATAAAGCCACCACATACAGTGGCAACACATTCTAAGGGGACAAAAGTATGCCAACAGTCTCCTATTGAAAATGAATTGAGCTTTATGAAGAACAGAATCAGACAACAGCCACCATCAACTTTTGAGCAGCTGAAGTCTTGTATCATTTACATTTACATTTACATTTACGGCATTTGGCAGACGCTCTTGTCCAGAGCGACTTACATGGTGCTTTTTAGT
>JBBPDA010000021.1:16478166-16490205 GCA_037974385.1 Arnoldichthys spilopterus | reverse complement strand
CAGCTGTCGGCAGGATGCGCAGACTTTCAGACTGTTGGCAAAACTTTCCATTAAATCTAATGAGACTCAACTGTTTATAGTACCAACATTATAAGAGATAGAATAGAATAGAATAGAACTTTATTTATCCCCTGTTGGGGAAATTAACTTAATTTACTTAATGCTTATCTTATCTTAACTTAGATAAGATAAGATAAGCATTTATAATTAATTTAATTTAAATATTGATATGATGAGTTTCATTCTTTTATTGTTTTCGACTTGCTGGTTTGGTCATTTCCCCTTGAAGTTTTTGCTTCTATCATTGAAGTGGGCAGATGCTCCACTGTGTGAGGCATGTGAGGGGATTGAATAAAACCCAAAAAAACACAGAACATATATTCATATACATTCATGTTAAATAGGACTAGAGGAACTAATAAACATGACGTCCCCAAGACCACTAACTTAAACACTGTTAGCTGACCTGGATCCTGGGCTCAGTCTCACTTATTTGATGCTGACCAAAAAAAAGCAAAAAAAAGCACAAAAAAAAACTGTCAACCTCAATGTCATGATAACTAAGCTTTAACAAAACAACTAAAACCTTAATGTGCAAACCCCATTTACAGAAAAGTTAACCAAAAAATCTGATATGTGAAGTCACCATAAACCTTTTTTAACTGAAAAGATGTAAGTTTATTTTTATTTTTACTTTCCAATCACATTTTGCAAATATGCACAAATTTAGAATTTGATGGCTGCAACACACCCACCAAAAGTTGGGACATAGACATGTTTACCCCTGTGTAGCATCACCTTTCCCTTAATTACACTTTTAAATTATCGGAACTGAGGAGACAAATTGTAGCATAGTTGGAGGAATGTCTTATATAAAGCAAGGACATAGGTGTCCTTGCTTTATATAAGACAACTGCTCAACAGTCCGTGGTCATCATTGTATTATCTTCTCTTCATGATATGCCATACAAATTTAATAGAGACAGATCTGGATGCTGGCAGGCCAGTCAAGCACACACACTCTCTACAAAGCTATGCTGTTGTAGCCCATGCAACATGTGGCTCAAAGATCATGTGCATTCAACAGTTGTTTCTGACCTTTGTTTTTACACAGTGAGATGTCTCTGGATTGTCTGAATCTTGCTACAATATTAGATGTTAAAAGACCTAAAGTCTTCCATTGACAAATGTTCCTTTTAAACAAATAGCAATTCTCTAACAAATGTTGGTACAAAGGGGTGAACCACAATACATTCTTGCTTGCAAAGACTTTGATGATTTTAGGTATAAAAGTAGCATCCATTAAAGACTCAATCATGATAACTCACCCGCTACCAATTAGCCTGGTTAATGTGGAGTCTCCCAAACTGGTGCTACTTAAATATCCTTCTCAATCTTATTTTAACTCTGTCCCACCCTTTGTAACACTTAGACTTGACTTTGTAACAGACTCAGACTGAAGCAACTGAATGTACCAAATGTACAGAATGGCCTGTAAGACCCCAACTGTTTTAGGAAATGCAAACAGCTACCAAATGCTGTGCCAGTAGTTTTAAGCTAGTTAGCCGGCAAGTTGTTCCTTGCGGCTTCTTGTGTGCCTTTTATGGACAACAAGCATTATGGAAAAATACTGCCCTCTACTATGCTGGAATGTGAACCATCTTTGAAGTTGTCTGCTTTTCAAAGGGATCATTTAGACTGTCCAGGCTCTCAGAAGGCAGATTGCTGTGGTGTCTGGAACTGCTGGTGGAGAGGATGCTACTATTACGAGCCAGTCGGATGTTCCCAGCCATCGGTCTCCTAGCAAAGACCTGATTCCAGAACTCCATCCCGGTTCTTACACAGATATTTCATTGGGCAGATCAGGATCACCTGTGTACTAAGCCTTTAAAGCAGGAAGTGGTGCTCAAACCTTTCAAAGTGTTGTTTTACCTAGGCTATACTTACTGAGTGTATTTTCATTTTAATGTTTTTTCTTGTTCTCCCTTGCCTCATATTTTTTTGGATTCTGGACATTGAATTTTGTGAATTAAACCTGCATTTGAAGCGTCCGGGATTTCATTAAAACTTATAGTTACTGGTGTAGCATTATTTAAGATATTTTCATATATGTATCATAAACTCAATATTAGTTTTTAATTTTTTATATCATGGTTATTATCAATGCTAGTATCTTGTGATAGTTTGAACAGAATTTTTTTCTTGCCCAACATCTCAACAGTTGCTATGAAGGACCAAAATCAGGGACAGTCTTAAGTACAAAGCCAACTATGCAAAAGAAAAGGACACTGAATGCCACAAACGGTGGGCTGAATAAACAAAATTAACATGACACCAAAGACAGTCTGTAACAGTTACCTAATTAGCCCTTTTGAAAGCAACTCTGAAACAATTGTATCACACAAAAAAGCAATAAAATGAAAGAAAAGTCTGATGAGAAGGTGCTAAAACACAGTTATGAGGTCCTCAGGCAAAAAAAACGTCATATGTGGCTGAAGTTGCTACTGTTTCCTCTGAGATTTCGCAGTCACAGCAGTCAACTCCAGTTGAGGTGGAACTCAATCTTATTTAATCAGCACTTAATCAGCATCTGCACTTTGACCAGATATTTTGTCCCACCAACACAGAGCACATATTTAATTTTATTATTTTTTTCTGCTGGAGAAAAAACAGGATGGTTAATTTCTGTCTCCAGTTAGAAGAATTACAAAATAAATATAAAAGTTTTCCATAAAGTCAATCTTTTATTGAGTCCTCCTGAAATAACCTTGCTTTGGGCACCAGAAACACTAAATTCCCCCCAACTGCATTTGTGGGGGTACATAAATAGGTCAATTGCCAGACTTGTGTCTATGTCTAAGAGTTTTAAGACTATGCTTGGAAGAAATGTCTGCACTGAAGTCAAAGCGGCAGTCAATAAATAGCTTTGTGACGCAAGTGTCTCGCTTGTCAGTGTGCTCTGTGACAGTGTGAAGAGATCGAGCAGTGGCAGATCTGCTGGTGCAGCTTGTAAACCAGAGAGGGTCCAAGAAGAACAGTGACAGAACTGTAGGAGTGATGTATCACCAATCTTTCCAAGAATTCATTACACAACCGAATCAGAAGTCACTGGATGTCCACTATTTACATTACGAAACCTTGAACAATTTTTCCTCCTATTTGTCAAAATAAACACATGCTCATTGTTCAAAAATTGGTTATCCCAGGTGCTTATCCTTACGCTCCCACCATTAACATGTATTCTCCCTCACCAGACTCTACCTGCTAATCAAGCACTACTGAATTCAACAGTTTTATGCAGAGAGCATATTTGGGATGGGGAAAGCAGGACTGGGTATAAACATGTCTGATGGAATCTCAACAGAGGCCACTTTTCTGTATCTGTTTCAATCCTCCTAAACAAGGTTACTTAAAGGATATACACTACATTGTGTGTCTTTCGACTTCTTAGAAATCAAAGGTTATTTTGCACATAACATTATTTATATACACTGCTTTAAATGTTTTTATCTACTGTATATTTATATTCATACAACCAGCTGTTGTCCAACCAATAACTTGTTTTTATTTACTGTAATATATTTATACTATTCTTTGCACTTCTGGTTAGATACTAACTGTATTTCATTGGCTTTGTACTTTGTTCTCTGCACAATGACAAAGTTGAACCTAATCTGATCTAATCTAATTTAAATAAATTATTTAATTGTTCTGTAGTTCAATATTCTAGTTCTCATATTAATGACAATACTAATCTTTTGTTTTGTGTGAAAATAATATTTAGATTTTGCGTAACCATAAATGCCATCATAGACACAACCATGACAGAATGACAAAAACTTTTGTTACACTTACTTCAGAAATCAAAAGGTTATTTTAAATGAACTGTTTTTGTGGATACACTGTGGATTTAAAAAATGTGGTGGTACAAACAAGCTTGAAGAGGTATTTGAGCAAGTAAGAGGTGAGGATTTGGCAGGTAGGACAACACTGGCTTTTGAGCTTCGAACCAGAGTTTTTTAAAACCAAGCAGGGTGAACACACTGCCAAAAGTCACATGGCCTGCAAGCTCACAGCTGTGTGGGCGAAACTCTGAATGAAATTTTGGAGCATGTTTTGATATTCACAGTCTGAACTAAAGGCCTAGCTGTAATTATCATGGTTCATCACTTAATGTGACCCAGGAAATAACACACAGGAACACAAAATCTATTTCAGGGTTGTTTATTCCATATACCTACTTTATTGTAGATATGTTGCTATAAAATCAGAGGATTTCCAATAAAGAAAATAAAACCTATACATTCAATTGGGGTCACACAAAATAAAAACCCATGAACTCAATCAAAGTGAGTAAAATCACGAAGCTCAAATATCCTTCAAATATCCCGTATGCAGTCAAACAGAAGAATGGTGCTACAGTAAAATAGTACTACCAATAATAATACTATTAATAATAATATTAATAATAATACTATAAATAATACGCCAGTGGCACTCTAACAAAAAGAAACACAGGTTAAATGCCACTAATAGTTTAAAGGACATTAAGAAAAACAAATTGCAATAGTTTGTTGTGTTCAGCCTGAATTCGGACACTCAGGCCCAAGGTCACTTAAAACTCTAGGACTCTTTGACCAAAACTTTAGGTCTCTTTGACTGATCACAAACTGAGATGACTTCAAAATACACATCTCTCCGCGCCTAATCATCAATCAAAGCCAGGCTATTTGGTGCTTTATTACTATTTACTATTCGCCTCTGACGCACAAGTAGGCTGGAATGATTAGCACACACACATAGAGAGTTGGACACACACACACATAGTGATTCTACACATGCATGTACCGCGATTAGCTCAACTTTGGTTAATTTTTATGTTCATCTTCTGTCAAGGTATCATCTCCTATCTCCTATTCGTGTGCACTCACAAAATTCACAAACTCACAAATTAAAGAAACAAATGGGAAAATGTTCTGCAACGCTTTACACACATAACCTAAGATCATACTGAAATTGAAAGATTTGGCCTCTGCTGGTCAAATTGCATGTCTTGTTGAATGAGAATATGTATATGCACATTTCACGCACTAATTACCTTAACAGTGTTGTGGATCACTGGGAAGCATTTAACTTACATTTAAGGCATTTGACTTAATCTACAACAGTGAATGCTTTTAAACCATAGTAACAAGACTGCCAGGCACAAAAGCAGTTTCTTTCCTCAAGCCATCACCCTCATAAACAACTGAACAGTTGCCATCACCTTCCCACTTTATCTGCCAGTATATTGTATGCAGTGTATTGTCCATTGTATTTTGTATAGTCCACTGTATATTGTATATTGTATATTGTGTTGTCTATTGTTTATTGTGTTTTATATATTGTCTATTGTGTATTGTGTTTTATATATTGTCTATTGTGTATTGTATCATATAGTACTGTCAGTGTCTTTTATGTGCAATATCTACACACTAAGTACTAGTGTGAAAATGGCATGTCAGACAGCAAAATATGATGCAGAATGTAAATATGCAAACATACTGTAATATTATGGTCATGCTCTTGTTTCTGTTAGCCCTGCCTTTGTCCTGCCTCTTGTTCCTTGTCTCTACCTTTGGTCACCTGTTGCTTGTTTCGTGCCCCTCCTTGGTTCAGGTGTTCCTGGTTATGTGTTTCTTTATATTCTCTTGATGTTGTCCCTGCCTTGTCGCATATACTGTGTTATATCATCTAGTGTTACTCTATACCCTATGTTTTCCCTGGTCTAGTTTCTTGATGTATTCCTAGCCCTAGCCATGTGTGTTTGTTAGTGTTTTGTTTATAATAAACCTCTGTAAAATACCGCAAGCTTGCACTTGCTTCCAAACAACTTTTACATACATCATAAACATTTAGAATTAAATGGTTTGGTTGGGAGGGCACTGGAGCTCATAAGAATGCTATTACACCACCATGAGCACAAATGTGGTATTGATTTCAATGAGTTATGAGGGAGAAATTATTCATATTAAAACAAACCATGCTTTGGTTATCTGCCGCAGTAGCAGTTACTGCTAAGAATTAATGACAAGTAATTCAGATATTTTTTCTCTTGATGCCCTAAACTCACAAATTACTTGACTTGCTCTATTTGATTACGAATTACATTCCTCGCTTTTCCCGAACTCCCGTTTTAGATACGCAGCACGCCACCCCCCTCTTTCCTTTCCTGTTCATTTATTCGCAGAGCGTTGCTGTTTGTGGTTTCAGAGGGTGAATTTTAATTTGTTTGTAGATGATGCTGGTGCTGATAATGTGTTGTGTGCCCTCCCCTGCTTGGCTCACATTAGAGCTGGAATGAGCCAGACAGAAAAAAGCCACTTCTAAATGTATCACCTACTAGATGACTCGTTGACCCATCAGAAAGAGACATAATTATCCAGTGGTGGATCGAGGTTTGTGTGCTTTTGTGTATGCATGTATATGTGTATGTTTGAGAGAGAGAGAGAGAGAGAGAGATAGAGAGTTTAAAGTATGCTCTCCACAAAACTGTGAAATTACCTGATTTCCTATCTCGCAAATGCAAATTTCAAATGTGGAGTTTCTTTATCCGACATAGCGGAATTCCAAAATGTACAGTTTTCTCGTAGGTTCAAAGCATATGTGTTTTTTGAAGATCGCATCCTTTTTTGATTCAGTTTCTTTGTGTAATTTATTGATTTATTTTTTCTTTTTATAATCTTTTGTGCTAGAGTTGAATCAGGGTTCTACGTAATGCCTGTCACGTCCTGCTCGAGAAGCCTCCCTGAAAGTAACAGATATGGCCAAATGGCCATGAATCACAAGCGCTGAACTGTGAATCGATGTCTCTACCGTCAGTGCCTTAAGTCATCGTAAACGGTCCCTTTTTAGTGGTTAACTACAGCTCAACACACTCAGTTGTATATTGATTTTTGACATCTGCACTCTTGCAACAGCCACCCTGTTATGTGTCTTTTGCTCATAGATATGCATATTAAAGACTTGGGGAACTGAAGACATCAGCAAGTCTGTACCACCTTAATGAAGAGCTGGATGCATTTTGAGTGAGTTTTAGACCAGGGATTTGGGTTTTTTAGGCTGACTCAGAGGCAGAGGCAGATGTGAGCTAAAATTATTAACAGGAATATCACATAGAAAACAACCTGAACAGAATTCTGTCAGATATAAATTTAAGGGCCCATATTGTTCCTCATTCCAAAAGCAGTCTAAACTGAGACACTTCTTATAACTTCATTGTGAAGATGTGGGCTTAACTGTTGTAGACTAGGAATATTTCTGCATATATATTTATTTTGGGGTTTGAGATGAACTGGCATAACAATACGGCTGATGTTCTTTCATATACAGCATGAGTTTTCACTGCTTTTTGTTCAGGCAAAAAAATTTTTCCAGCAACTATCCCATAAATGGGTATTTTCATATCAAAAGTGAATAAATGAGAAAAGTTGTTTTGGTGTCTTTCTGTATGGACTATGCAAGCTCTCCCCATGTTCATGTGGGTTTCCACCAGGTGCTCCAGTTTCCTCATACTGTACAACGTCTTGGTGGTTTAAGCTAACAAGATTCTCTAGCTGCCCATACCTATGTGAGTGGTTGTCTGTCTCTATGTTACCCTGCGATGGGTTGGCCTCCTGTTCTTGAATATTTTTGTTGAAGGGGTGAGTGAGATGGATAGATTAGGAAATGGCCACTAATAATGGAGAAATGCCTGCATTGTAATTCCATTTTATGTTTTGTTTTGTTTTTTTAAGCCCATCCTAAACTAATTAATAGGGAAGGTTAGACTATGCAACAACTTTTAGATAATTTTACATTTATAATGAGAATAGGTTTGTGTATGTGAAGTACTGGATAGCCACTGTAATCATTCTGATTTGCACTGTACATTTAAAAGTCTGTTTAAGGCTTTTATAGTGCTAATAGCCCAGCCCAGCAATTTATCATCTCTTACCTTTAGCAGCAAACCAAAACATGCAGATAAAAAAAATGCATTTTTAAAAAAGAAAATGTATGTGATCAGCTAGCTATGTTGATTGGCTAGATTTATTTTAGTTATATTAGTTGACAAGATTAGGCTATTTGCAATTTTCAGTAAAGTAGAGTAACAGTAGGAAAACTAAAGTGACCTAAGCCAGCAGATGGTTGATTTAGTGACTGCATCCAAGAAGATGGAGGACACTGTGATAGAGGAAATGCCACTCAATTGTGATGCTTCAGTCACATATCAGCTCAATAAAGCCTTTTTCACTGTCAGTTCCCCCAACTAATCTGTGTAACTCCAAAAGCATTTCACACAGTTTAAAAATCCCCATACACCTTTATCTGGACAAATTACTGTACATGTTTTTTATTCATGGTTCCTCCAGTGCTGAGAGAGTACCTGCCCTGAAGTAGGAGCTAAAAATGCCACTCAAAGTGGCATTCTGAGAACTGTAATCGTCCTCAGTTCCTACAGTCCACATAAAAAAACCCTATGACAATTTTCTTTCAGTTCAAAAGCAATGGGGGACACTTACTTCTAGGGTGAATGGCCTCTGTATTGCACCTTCTGCTTTCCAGAAAGATCTCAAATATGTATATGAGTGATAACTGGATCACCACACAAGTTGGTAAGGCTGAGTTTTGGGTAAGTTTACCAGAAGCTATCATAGGTTTGAAAAGAGCAGGCCAAGAAGTCCCAAAAATCTAACAATAAAAGTTTACAGCAGAATATTAATAAATCCTCCAAGATTTAATCCCCACCTTCGAAATAAATAATTGTCACACATGCTCAAATTGGTGGGTCGAGTCAGGTTCAGGAGGTTAATTTCCAAATATTTTTGAGGATTGCAAAGCAGAAAACCAGTGGTTCACACATGAAAAGCAAAGAGCCGTGATCTTTCACTAAAAGCTCAACTACGTGGTGGCTGCGTAACCATCACATGGGAAAAGCAGCTTGGTTACTCGCCCGCAGCGTGACGCATCTCCAAACACATGAATAAATGAGTAGTCTGAGCCTCAGGAACCTGCTCCACTCATTCCACTCCTACTTTCCCAGCATGCTGCTCCCTTGTCTTCTGTAGTTACAGTTGTGAAGGAGCACCCCTAAGCCTATTTATAATTAAACACATTCTATTTTTGGCTGGCACTCCCATGATCTAGCTTGAGGTTGTGTGTTGCCGAAACTTGAATGAAAGGCAGCAGTTGAGGGATAGGCAGAAACTCTTAAGAACAGGAGAGAGCTCTCGAAACAGTGTCATTTCTGGCTTGGGCTTGAAATGGCTTTGAGTTAACGCAAGCGAAGGCTGTGAGGGGCACGTGCACTTGTAGCAGGAAAGACTCAGATGGGACCTTAGGGCCCTGTTCTAATCCACGATGACCTACTCTTATCACGCACTGCCAAGGTCAAGGGCCTAATGAGGAGGAGAAGCCATTAGAGCAATTAGACGGACGTACCTTGTTTCTGGGGCAGTGCGAGTCAGGGGAGAGGAGCAGAGGAAAAAACGACAGCAGAAGCTTCTACCACTCACCGCCCACTCTCCCTCTCTCTCTCTCTCTCTCTCTCTCTCTCGTTTTCTCCCCTCTCCAAATTGCTTGAAATGCAGCATCCATTGCAGGCAGCAGTTACAGACCACAAAAGGACACTACTGCCTCTCTGTGGTCAGTAGGCACACTGCACTCCAAGTCATTCCCCACCCAAAATTCACAGATGGGAGAGTGACAGCAAGTCATTTTTTAGCGTGGACTGCCCAGCAATCGATCGTCTGCATTAAAGGAAGGTGCTTTCATTAATACTTGTATCAGTTCATTCATCCAGCCCATGCAAAATATCCCCGATATCCGCTAGTAATCCGTCTCCGTTAGCTAATTAGTCGTCCTCCTAATGGCTTACAGTTGGCTCATCTTTCAGCGGCTCATGCTTAGGATGGGCCAGTAAACAAGCTTAAAGAGGAACAGAAGCTTTGGCTAAGGTAAGCTTTTAGGCATTGGTTACCAAATCAGTCTCATTAGATGAACATCATTACATGGTTTACATTATCTATCCATCCGTCGATTTTTTGAGCCCATTATCGTAACCAGGGTCATGGGGGTTCTGGAGCCTTTCCCAGCATTCATAGTGCGAAAGGTAGAGGAACACCAAGGAAACAGCCAATTACAGGACAGACATACAAACATACTCATGCACACAGCCAACTATGGGCAATTTAGCATCTCCACACTGCCTAATGTGTACATCTTTGGACTGTGGGAGGAAACCGGAGCTCCCAGTGAGACACAGTAAGGATGTTCAAATTTCACAAAGAAAGGACGCCTGCCTGCATTACATTACTGATTTTGTTTTCTCGACAAAACAATGTGTATTGGAACATGCTACTATGTTTGCCCGTTTTTCTAGCCCATTTTGGAATCACTTTCCAGCAAGGACATCTTCATAACAGCCTTCCTCGTAATATCTTGTCTCTATAGAAAAATTAGACTACAGCATATAAATAAGAGGACCTCATGCTATTATTAGAGCTTCGAGTGGTCCCGAGTAGTTAAGCGAAGTCACTGCTGTGTGGAGAGCCGCTCTTGGCACATACTGCTTGGCTGTAGGACACAAAACCAAGCTGCCGAAGCTCCTCTCCGGTTCATTGGTGTTGGCCCCTCTCCACTTCTCCTCTTTGGCCGTGCTTCTGGCAGCCTGACAGCTAACATCTCCACAATGTTACACTTCGGAAATTAACATTTTAGATGCCAGACTGGGACAGTCCGCCAGCTTCGAAATGAACCAAGCTGGCAGGCAATGCACCGCTACCTCCCCCGCTGCCCCCTGCAACCTCCTGTGGCCCGGTGCAACAACCTTGAACCAGTTCGTTAGCCTCCCAAATGGATGGCATTTGAATAACAGATTTAAATAATATAAATAAATGAATGAGTAAACAAGCTCGTGCAAGGCCAAATCGGCTTGAGTGGCTGTCGGGGGTGTTTGGGGTGCAGGGTGGGGTGTTGCACCGTATGCGCAATGATCTGCAAATATCTGGACACACCGATAAAATTAAACTGAGCTACAAAAGCGCCCATGTCAGCTACATAGGTAAACGGTGTTCAGAAGGGAGCCTGCTTGTCCTCCCGCCTAAAGTGCGTAGAAAAAGCTGCAGCCCAGTGCACTTCTCTTTGCACTCTTCAAGCACTGAGTCAGTATGCATGAGATCCCATGATTGCCATGCTCCATGTGCTACTCTCATCATGCTCTGTTGACACCTACTCAGATGTAAAGGACTTGGTCATCGAAGCCAAGGACATGCATCCACTTTTGTTTAGCAATTGATGTGATGGGCCAGGCCAGTGTCATTACAGAAAATGAACCAATAGGCCACTGCCCTTGCTTTATGGGCAGGTCACTGGCCAAATATTTATTTATTTATTCATACATACATACATACATGCATACATACAAGCATACATGCAAACATACACAGGCCTTCCCTAAATGCTTGGGAAAATGAAAGGAGAGGAGAGAAGATGAGAGAAGAGAAAAGAAGAGAAGAGGAGAGAAGAGAAATGGAAAATAGAGTATGCGAAATAGAATATGAATACACTGTGAAATCTCGCAATGATAAATCAAATTATAATGGCCCCATGATGCGTTGGCTCATCAGGAAAATGGCCAGTATTCCCTATTACCAGTCCACCTCTGTCTGCTACTAAACAGGACCCAAGAAAATACATTTATAATCAAATGATTTCGCTCAACAGCTATGCAAACTGCACTCCCCCTCATCTAAAGATCTGGTGTTCGGCAAGTTAAATATCATTTCCAGCAATATTAGTCTTGCAAGCATGTTAAGCATTCTAAATCACACATTAAAAATGGGGAGGGTAAGAGTGGGCCCTGCTTTTTATGCTGTCTTTGGTAGGGAACAAAATTCCCACTTAGATGTGATGTTGGCGAGTGTCGATGTGTCTTTAAGGAGAGTTACACCGTAAAGTAATTTTAAAAGTTTTATTTAACAGAGAGAGAGAGGTGTCTTATCTAGAAACAAAGTGTCCCCC
>JBBPDA010000021.1:16457791-16470668 GCA_037974385.1 Arnoldichthys spilopterus | reverse complement strand
TTATTTCTTACATTTTTAGATCAATCACCAACAAAAGAGCAATAATTAAAGTATTAAACAATAGATCCAAAGGAGGCCATGCAGCCTTTAGCAGACTAAAAGCAGAGTAACAAGTAACATGAAGGAACATTTGCACTCAAACTGTTGAGGATTGATCGTACAGAGATACAGCTTGCACAAGGCCAGATTGTAAGCTTTTTTGCTGCATGTACAAAAGAAAATATTGTTGAATTGCTCTGTTGTAGCCATGCTGTGCCACTTCTGACAGTTTTGTCAAAGTCACTAAAAGTATGAACCAACATTTAATGGTGGTGGTGAGTGGAAGAGGGGGGCATTTTTGATTGTGGGGTTTTCAAACTGTTTTGACTCTTGTCTCAGGTTGTATGTGATAAAGCACTGAAGGGGAGCCTTTGTATACCACCAGCTAGCAGGTCTTTCCTACTTACAGTTTGGTCACAAAAGCATTGAGCAGGGTATTACTAGAGCAGCTCAAAACACAGTTCTAGAGAAATACAGCACTGTATGACTTTGCCAGTGATAGCTGTGTCTCAAAGCTTTTACTATGAGAATCATAGGGTGAGGAATATTCTGCTAATAGGTTCCTGACAGGACATTCATTGTGGAAGTGGACAGCAAGTGTAAACTCAAGAAGTTTAATTAAAAAATTGTTTGCTTTCAAATGTGCACGCAAAACAAAACTAAGCACTTTTTAATTCAGGGGTGAAGCTCTATCCACTTGAGCAATATTCCACAATCTTTCTTTCTATCCATGCAACCATTGACCAGAAAATGACTTCAGGATAGAGCTAATTGTCTCTAGACCAAGTGGCTTTTTAATTGTCATGAAACACACACAGTTCAAAATAAATATTTACTTTGTTTTTTTTTCACTTGCCATTAAAAACATTAAACACTCACCCTGTGTTTGTGGTCCAGGACTACATTTCACATAATGCATTGCTCCTAAACACCCACTGTATTTTACCAAGCATGGAGTCAAGAACCCAATTATCTGCATTTCTTTTTTGATGCATTACTTTTTCTATAATTAATAAGTCAAAATTAAGACATTATTAATAATATTCATAACAAACTTTATGTAGCATCTTTCATACATTTTTGATACAGCTCAGTGCTTCAGAGTATGTCCAAAAAAAGAATAGAAAAAAGCAACAAGTAATAATTAAGTAAAAACAACAAATAAAAGCAGTGACTGAAAAAAGGAATAAAGAAATATTGATGATTGAATAACAAAAAAAATGCAAAATGAAAAAGCATATCTTAAAAATAAGATGAAGCACAGTTATTAGAAAAAAACCAAGCTTTCAAAACAAAGAAATATTATAAAAGCTTTAAAAATAAAGAAATTATGAGCAAAGTGTTTAGTATTAGATATGATTAAAAGTGCAGTGCTAATGGGTTACTGACTTGGAGAAAACTTGGTTGAACTCAGACAAAAATAAATGCAAATTTGACGGGATACATTTTTAAAAGTGAAAGCTCTTTTAAAAGACTGAGCACCTCTCAACTCTTCCAGAGGCTTGAGGTCTCCCACTATATAGCGATGTGATGACTTGAGTGACCTAGTTGGCACATTTCTAACAATCATTTCCCTAAGAGAAAGAGAAGTCAGACCACGGAGGCATTTAAAAACCAATAAGAGAATCTTATTAAGTCAATAACACAGGTAATCATGCAGGAGTGCAGGTGTAATGTGGGCCCTGTGTAACAGTATTGGTATATGCTGGTGAATGTACACCCTTTCACCTCTGCAATTGCAGCTGCAGCACATGAATCAGCACCTCATTATTGCAAATATAAAAAGTGCATTTTAAATGAGACGATGATTTGTTATTTTCTGGCTTGAAATGTTGGAATAGGAATTTAGTGGTGACTGTATGAGCTCAGGTCTTGGGTAATTCCTCATGTGCTTCTCAAGCTGCGTATAAATATGCCATGTGCCATTTGCTTGTTAATTTATTTCAATATTTATGCAGCATTCATCGGGCCCCAAAACACTAAATATTTTATATTGTCAATTAATTTTAACTTGTTGTACATGCCACTTGAGTGCTTTTCAACCGACATGAATGTGTAAATAAATATTTTGCAGGGAATTTCATGCGTGCCTCCACATCTGTTACGACAGCCCACTAATTTCCCTTCAACCTTGTCCTGTCGCTGCACTATGCAGCCAGCAGAAAATCCTGTCTGCTCGGCCTCATCACTTAGAAGAGGACATCTCCTTGAATGGATGCCAAAGAGAAATCTGTGAATTTCATATTTAACAGAGCCAAGGGGAAAACCGGCGGGCTGCAGGGGGACTTCGGCACAGGCTGGTTTGGGTGCAGAGAGCTGGAGTCGAGCCTGTGATTTTGATATAAATACCTGACCCTCTTGCTCTTCACCACTTTCTAATTATATTAGGATTAATTGGCTGGGGTGTGAGGGACCAGGGCTGTGGGTATTGCTGTATTAATGCAGCGCACCTTGCTTCATGCAGGCAGCTGATGCTCCAGTAATGAAGCCTGTTGCAAGGTGTGTTAAATGGACTGTGGTGTAAATAGCAGAGGGCACTGCTATGGTCTGGCAGTGCCACTACAACAGCAGGCACCGTACATAAAGAGCATCTCTGCCCACTTAGGTCCCCCAGCTATAGTACACTACTTGCCACCCACTGGTGAGCTCAGTCCAGCCCACGTGCCTGTGAAGTCCTGTCAATTTTGCTTGAGGTATCTTGCTCTGCATGCACCCGCCGAAACTGCCTGTCCATTAGAAGTTAAGCTAGCAGCTCTCAGCTTGTATTGTTTTATTACTGTTCTGCTTTTTTGAGCCAACTTAGGTTCCTTGCTTGCATCAATTCTTTAAGCATAAGCTCAACCCACACACACACCCACACTTCCTTTGTTCTTGCATAAACAGAGATATTGTGCTATCAGCTACACTCTAAAACAGCTACAAAACAAAGGTTCCTAAATGGGTCTTGGCTTCAATTCTAGAATAAAAATGTCATTCAGGGGTCTGAGGGTGCCAGCCCACTGGCATGAAATGGATTCAAATGACCTGTCACACATTTACAAAATATCTTTAAATTTTTGTTTTTCTTTTCATTTCTTTCATTCACCAGACACTGTGGATGATCACCTAACATAAAATCAGCTTATCATATCAGATGGACTGAAAGACCATGTGCTATGGTCAGATGAGTCTTAATTTTCATGTTGGGTGAGTAGTAGGAAGTATGTTAAAGCTTTAAGGTTGTGAATCAAGATTTATTTTAAATAAACAAAAGAACACAAACAGAACATGAACTATTACAAAACTAAGATCAGGGAAACCTAAGGGAGAATATAACATGACAAACAGGGAAGATAGAACAGCGAGACACAACAGGGTAAATACAACAGCAGTACGACAGATAACCGACAAAGGCTAGACAAAACACAAGAGACTATATACTGATATAAAACTAAGAACACCTGGGCAGGGAGGAGACAGGAAACAAGAAACAGGTGAACAGGGCAGAGACAAGGTGGGGCTAAGGCAAAGCAAAGACATGAGCACATGGTGAGGGAAAACAGACACAGACAAGACAAGACCGAAACCTCACACTCATTTAGCTTGTTTTTTGGAAAAACAGGCAGTGAGTTTTCTGTGCCAAACTTGAAGACCATCCAGATTGTTATCAGTGAAAGGTGCAAAAATCAGCATATGTGATGTTATGAGGGTGCAACAGTGGCCACGGCATGAATTAGTTGCATGTATGTGAAGGTACCATTGAATCTGAGGCATATATTAGGATTTTAGAGAAGTTTTTGGGCTTTCATGAGCTGTATGCCACAATCATCAATATTAAAAACAATAAAAGGCTTGAAGTACTTCAGGTGTGTGTAATGAATCTAAAATATATGAAAGTCTAATGTTTATCAGTACATTACAGAAAATAATGAACTTTATCACAATATGCTAATTTTTTGAGAAGGACCTGTATAATTTAAATGAGTAAATCCTGCTTTTGTAGATGAATTCGTGACACAGCGGTAGATACAGTTTGATAATTCCCTTCTTTTTTTTTTTAATTCTGATGAACAAGTGAACTAGGAGTGCTTAATTTACTGCAACCCTTTAGCTATCACTTCATTTACATTCAGTGCAAGTCCAGTCCAGAGTTCAATTTCATTCTACATTCTGCTGTTAAATATCCATTATATTCATATGTCCCATGCTACATTGCACAAAAAAATCATACATTAATTCAACACAGCCAAAATAGATATAATTATATGAAATATATAGAAGTTCATATTGAACTTGTGTGGATCAAGTGTAAAAAAACAAGCCTAAAAAGTCCATACATCATATCTTAGTTGTCCCAGCATGAAAGGTTCACACAGCAGGATGCACCTGCATCACAGGATTTGGGAGGTCATGCAGCCATGCTGCACCTGTTTTGGAGAACTGTATGATTTTAAATAAACCATATCCCTGAATTTCACTACAACCATACAAAGACTATATCTGTATGAACGAAACACTGTTCTTATATGAGGGTTAACCTAATTATTTATGTGGATAAACGTCATATCCATACTGCTAAATGTAAAGATAAAGTAGTTAGAAATATGCATCAACTGATGTTACCCGTTTTCTTGTTTTCCATACATGACAATGCTCTATATTTTTAGACAAATACACTTAAGGAACCACACTGTAAGGTGTTACCACTGTTTTAAAGTATTATACAGTATTACTGTATTTAAAAAAATAATAATCCAAAAGCATAATATTCAAAAGTGGGTCTTCTGTGAAGAACGTAAATAGCATGTGATCATGACTCTTAAAGGGAGCAGATGGCTGGCTGTTTTCTCTGCTTGTCTGTGTTTGAAAAGTGGTCTCTCTCAGGTCCAGCTCATGTATTCCCTCCTGTATTTACTCTGCTCTACATCAAATAGCAGTTTAGAGAGAGAGAGAGAGAGAGAGAGAGAGAGAGAGAGAGAGAGAGAGAGAGACTGTGACTTCACAAGCCTAAGAGCCTCTGCCGGGCAGCATAAACAGAAATTCAACATAATTAGTACCTATTTGATCCCACTCTGAGCTGCTTGTCTCTGCATGTAATCTTTTGGAAGTGAATAGGAAACTGTCTGTCAGCATGAAAGAGTTTGATAGGAAGTGACCTGGTTACTCCAAACCAAAAATAACTGTGTCAACAGCCTCCATGTGACAATTTGCTTCTCTTTTGAGTCATACTTGACCATGTAATGGTGTGTAATTATTGGGAAACATGTTTTAGGTGCATTAAATGTATAAAAGTCATCCATGCGCTGAATTTCATCTCTCTCTCTCCCTGTCTTTCCATAGAAGATGAATTGCAATGTAATATGAGCTTTCAAAAGAGAAGCAATTAGCCAAATTAGCCTAAAGATTCTGTACAACAGGAGAAAGAGCAAAGAGAACACACAGAAGGGTGAGTGAAGGAGAGAGAGATGAAGATTTGGCTTCCCTCAGTGTAATATTCATCACTGCTACATGGTTGTTACTGTGTTGGAACTGGCTACACTCTGAAGGACATAAGGGGGTGGCAGCACATTACCCAGCAGCGGCTGTCCATATTAAGCACTATTTGTGACATCCCTGCGATAATAATGTACTAAGTTTGGCCATTTTTATGCACCAGTAGACAAGCAAATATCAGGGTTTCAACTCACCCCTCCAAACACCTGCATATACCACTGAGCCAAATGCTCAACAAGCTCAGAGACTAGGGACAAACAATGATATCAGAATAGTATCGGCAGACAACGGCTTTACAAAAATAATCAGCATCGGACCAATGTTTAGACGTGACCAAATTTTCAGATTAGTATTTGATAACATTTTTGCACTCCCGAAAAGGAGAAAGGTTGGAACTGAGGTAAAATGTCTGCATTTATATTACTTTTGTACTCGGCCAGCTCATCACAGGGCAACACACACACAGGCAATTGAGAGTATCCAGTCAACCTATTGCAAGCCACGACCGACCTAGGGGTAAAACCCAGGACCCGACAGCGCTAACCACTCTACAATTGTGCAGTCCCCTTAAAGGTATGAAGTGTAGTTTGCTTTACACATCTGTAAATAAAATTAGTGTCTCTCCTCTGTTATGTCTATACTAAGAATACTGAGCTAAAAGTCTCTTATAATTCTCTATAGCTCTAGTTGTTGGTGGCTGACGGTACCATAAAGCATAACATACAAGAAGTTTCAGGGTCAGGACCCTGACCTTACATAGTGTTCCAAGTGTTACTGGCAATGTCAAAAAGGCCATTCTCCCATCTACAAGTCAAAGTACTATCAAAGTTATGTGGGAGCTGTTATTTTAAGGTGCTTTAAGGAAGCTCCATGACAAAATAGATACCTCAATTCAAATACAGAGGCCTGGCCTAGATTTACTATTTCACTGCAAACAGAAACAAAAAACTTAATGTAATCCAAAGCTAAATTATCTAGCACTGTTCTATCCTACATTCAACATTTCGATCCCCTTCCTTGGTGGCATGAGCATTTGCATGCTCCCCTTGTAAACATGGTAGCAAGTGTTTGCTCCCCGGGTGGGGAGGCAGTGTCCCTTTTTTAAGAGTAGTGGTGGCATAGTGGTCAGGACATTGCCCTTGTGAACTGAAGGTTGCAGGTTTAAGTCCTGGCCTGGACAGCACTGAGGTCCCCTTGAGCAAGGTACCTTCCTGCTACACTGCTCCCTGGGCACTGTTGATAGCTGCCCCACTGCTCTGGGTGTGCACGTGTGATGGGCTAAATGCAGAGGTCACATTTTGTTGTGGTCCATGAGTGTGTTCACAATGACAGATTTTCACTTCATTTGCTAAATGTATAGTAGCTAAGCGCCATGCTGCAAGACCACTGAGTGGCTGGTCAGGGAATGTTCTGACATTTATGCTTCCTTGCTTGGCACAGATGGTGTGTCTCCGCAGAGAGTGTGCCAGTCTGGGTGTAGAGCATGCCAGTAGATGACATAGCAGAAAGAGAGTGAGAAAAAGAGGCATAGGACAACTGGTCAAATGAGAGGTCAAAGCCTTTAGGGTCTGCATAAAAATAAGCTTTCCATTCATAAACAGTTTGCTTACGGTCACCTGCTGATTGACTAAATATGGCCGTCTGTTAATTTTACTTCCGCTTACAGGAAAAGAGCCAAAGACATTTTTGAGCACCATCCAGTCACTGACGTCAGGCCAGTTTAGGTGACAGTGCCCTGCTGGCATGTCCGTCATGCCTGGGCATTAACAACTGATGTTCTAGGACTGGTGCCATCTTAATCCCATCACTCGATCTTATGCCAGCCTGGTTCTTATCGCACAAGGTCAGAGCTGCACCACAGATCATTCCATCTTTGATTACGTTATTCTAAATGCTTTTCTTTCGTATGATTACTCCTCCATCTTTGTTATGGGGATGTGATTGGATTAAGTATGGAGGTGCCAAATACCTCAAATACCCCACAAAAAGGCATTGTGTGTCCTCTGATTTTATAGTCCCCACTTGCTGGTCTTAATATGTATTTGCAATATTAAGATTCACGCATAGGGAGCTATTACTATAAATCCTAAATATGAAGTTATATTTTGACCCGTTTGTTTTAATAAAGTGCATTGGCCAGTGCTAAAGTTCAGGTTAGCCTCATTTTAGTATGTTTAGAGATTATGCACTGGTTCACCTCATTTGAATCCACTGCCAAAGGAGTTATTGTGTATGCATGCTCAAATTGTGTGTAAAAAAGATCTCCATGTGCTATGAAGTTTAAAAAGCCTGAGGTTTCCATTATTTTTGGCTGCTTTGCGATTTTGTTCTGAATGCACAGCCTCATTCAGAGCTCAGTTCAGATCGGCAAGCCCGTATTATTGTCAGTTTCATCAGAGCACCAGCATGGCTGATGTGTGATTTAGAACATCTACACCTACCTTGTATATATAATTATAGTCCACTTTATTAGCTCTACTTAACTGACAGGATGTATATAGTCTACTATAGCATGATGTAGTGTAGTAGTACCCTTTTCATCAGTGGTCAGCATTCCCTTTATGGCCATCAGTAAGCAGGTATTATTTGGGCGACACTGTGGGATACTTATATGCTAGTGCATGTGTGTGTACATGTATTTAACTCTTTGTGAGGACCAAACATCCTCATAAGGACAGAAATACTAAAACATCTTTAGGAGTGGGAACATTTTGCTGGTCCTCACAAAGAACCATGCTGTTGTTTTTAGGTAAAACTAAAAAAGCAGAAAGATTGTCTTGTTTACTGAGGTTAAGGTTAGGTATCGGTGTAGAATTACTGATATACTGTATTACAGAAGAATGGAATATACTCACAAAGGCAGCAATACCAACACATGTCCACACTCTGCTCAGAGTGATAACACATAGCAGTTAAGGTTGTAAAAAAAACTGCATCTACTTACTGTGTTACTGGACATATCTAATCTGTTGGTCCACCTTCTAGTCTAAGAGCATGCAAGCCTGGAGGGCTAGGCACAGTTTGGTAGTTCCCCTCCTTGGTGGCCTAGTTGTTAGGATATTGCCCGTGTAACGTATCTGCATCGCGGCAGACATGGGAGTTGTTACAGAGCCCAACCGCAGGGTGGCAGTAAGGGAGCACACCTCCCCAGTTGCATCAATGAAGAAGGGAGGTGCGCTTTGCGAGACTAGACAAGTTATTTGGCCCTGGCTGAATACAGGTGGGAAATTGCGTCGGCGGAAAACGGGTGGGTTTACACCGTCTTCCGCCGGCGCAATAAGTAAACAAGCCGCGTTGGGAGCTACACGAGTAGCGGTTAGCCTAGCCCGCGAGATCGTAACATGGGCTAAGCTAGGGGCCAGCCTGTGGGTCACGCCGGTAAGGGAAAAAGGTTACTGGGTTTAAGGGAAAGGAGCCCCTGAAAGCAGGTGCGAGCCAACTAGCTACTCCGACCATATGCGGGACCCGCTTCAAGTCGCGTGCTGACTCAGGGGTTGCTCTCGCCATATGGTCGGCACACCAGCCACCAGGGAGAAGGGGAAAGAATCTCTAGAGGCAGACGTGGGCTCTGAACATGCCGCAATCCTGGCTGAATGCGGGGACCCGCCTTGAGCCAGCCTTATCTCTCCCGCTCTCAGTCGTCAGGGAGTCCGTCTCACGCTGACCCGCGGGCCCCAGGCATTAAAGTCCGGGCACGTCTGATCTTTTTCTAGACCCCTTAACTCGAGAGGGATCGCAACCGATCCGAGGAGTTACCGGCCGGTTTGCGGCCGGTGCACTCCTCAGAGGGCCAGAGACAGGCCCTCTGCCAACCTGTTGCTGCGTACGGAGCCGCAGGCGGACTCGAGTTGAGGAAATAAAAGTTTCCCCAGCAGACGGCCACTTGAGCCTTGCTCAGACCTCTCTGCTAGGGCAAACAGGGAAAGGGGGAGGAAAGGGAGACCCTGAGTTAAAACCCAGAACCTTTACCAAATTACCGGTGCGAGTCCGGTGTGGCTAAAGCAAGCAGCCACACCAGCCAACAGGACTTTAGCTAAGGACCGCGCGACCCCATAGTCCGACAACCAGCATTAAAATGGCTTTGGCCCAGGTGAAACACATAAGCATGATTGCCGTAACCATGGTGACGCGCCCCGGCCGACCAAACGCAGCTGTGAAAGCAGGGCACTCAACCGCCCCCTGCCGGCCTGTCCGGGCGCCAACCCTTACAGCCCGGGACCTCAAGGTCGCAGTTTCAAGTCCCGGCTTGAGCACTAATAAGGTACCCTTGAGCAAGGTACTGTCTCACTACACTGCTCCCCGGGCGCTGTTGATAGCTGCCCATTACTCCACGTGCAATGGGTTAAATGCAGAGGTCACATTTCATTGTGGTGCTTGAGTGCGTTTACAATGACAATAACTTTTACTTTTCCCTTCAAACACACCCACTAAAACTACCAGCTAGCTGAACCAGAAAACAGACACTCCAGGACTGGAGCTGGGCATCCCTAATCTAATTCTTCATCTGTGTCACAGGATACTGTTGGCTGGATATATTTGGTTGGGGAACTATTCTCAGTCCAGCAGTGACACTGAAGACTTTCTCTATCTCTCTCTCTCTCTCTCTCTCTCTCTCTCTCTCTCTCTCACACACACACACACACACACATATCACTGGTGTGCTGAGACTTATCCACCAGCCAAATAATACCCGCTCCCTGATGGTCCTGCAGTGGATATGATCATTGGTAAACGAGGCACTGTAAATGGAGCAAACAAGACACTTATATTTTGTGTACTGTTTCTGCTTACCGCCTTTTGTGTGGAATACTCCAGGCACCCTGAACTGAAAAAATCAAGTGAGCTTTGAAGCATTTACTTCCTGTGCTGACCAATCTGACCCAAAGGAAGGTAAGCCTTTGGTGACAGTTGCAGAGGATTGAATGATTTTAATGGATCAAAAATAGCACAGCATAAATAAAATGCATTTTACTACTTAATAGTAGATCATTTTTGACAGAGCAAGTGACAGGTATATCAAAATGACAGCAAGCTAGCACATCTGATTGACATCTACAATGCAACTGTCACTTGCCAACAAAAAGACGAACAGCATTGTGAAAGTCCAAGTAAACAGACAATGTAGAGACTGTACTTTAAAGCTTAATGCATGAAATGTAGTATTGCAAATAGAATATGCTTCCCTGCTTCCTAAAAAAGCTACTAATCGCCCAGGACTGACAACTCAAGAACCAATCAACTACCAAATTCAGTGGAGAGGCATCTACGTTGGCTGACCAAACTTCTGACACTTCTGGACATGAGATACACCAGACGTATGTGAGAGTGTAGTTGCAGATAAAAAATAAGGGTTGTGATCGTGGTAAATTTGAGCACATGTGATTTTGAGATCTCACTCTCACAACCTCAACAGGAGAAACATAAAATGACTGAGGTCCTACAGGAATATATAAACTGAATTTTCATTCACTGGTCAATTTTGAGATATTGGGTTATTTTGCTTCCATAACACACACTCTTTCAGACAATTAGAAATAATTAATTCATAAAACACATGTAGTTGTTCATTATTATTGTTTTTTATGCTCCACATTTTCTTTTTGAGCCTGTAGATTTCAATTACAATACATATCTTAAAAGGTCACTTTCTTAAAATTAGTTTTTTCCCCCCACCTAGAGATAAAAATTTCCACATCAGTAGCACTTATAGAAAACAGCCTTTTTAGTTTTATCTATATTTTAAAAGTTCTTATAGAGAGATTTGTTGATATATCATCCATAGCCTAATTTATAAAACCTTTTATTTCCTAAAACAATGCTGAAAACGGATTTTAATGGCCATTGACAATATTTTTTGATTTCTGATTTATGGACTGATAAACTCTAAAGTCATCATGACACTTCTACACAAGGAGCTGCTGCTATAATAAGAACTTTTATTTTTATATATATTTTAATTTTTCTTTCTTTTCTCTTGCTTGTTTTTGTTCTCTGGTGTCAACCAGAGGAGGATGGGTTTCCCCTTCTGAGCCTTGGTTCCTCCCAAGATTTCTTCTTATTGCTAGGGAGTTTTTCCTTGCCTCTGTCGCCCTTGGCTTGCTCTTTGGGGGCTCAGACCCGGTTTCTGTAAAGCTGCTTTGTGACAACGTCAGTTGTAAAAAGCGCTATATAAATAACATTTGACTCAAATATGTCAACAAAATGAAAAAAGAAAATGGATCTTGGCTTTATCCAGAGTTCAGATTTCTGTTCTGGAAGTGTAGGCAAATGAGAGCATATTTAATTAGATAATGTATATACCCACACACACAAAAAATACAAAATGCTCTCAATGTAAGTAATTACCTATGGATGATTTTTGGTTTATATAGTATCTGCTAGTTACATTTTTAACTGTATTTGGTTATAGTTGTTGAGATTAGATGAGATTTAACTCCAAATTAATGTAGCCATATGGCACCAAGGCAATGGCTTCTTTAAATATACACTGGAGGAGTTAAATCATGTATATACATGTTGGCCACAGCAAAATCATTTACTCAGGCTCAGTGTAGAATCAGTTTTCTGTGAACCACCATGTACCGAAGAGGAGTTTATTGTTAGATTTACTGTGATTTTCTCCATGTGACAAGCTCTTTAAGAACACATTTCAGATTGGTAGACACTTATTGTTTCATTAACCATTTAGTGTTTTAGTGAATTATTTGGTTGAGCGCATTTTGGGGCCCTATCTAACTGAAACATGCACTGAAGGGGGCCAGAAACAGTGGAATGACTCATGTATTGCTAGCAGGTATGTTTAAAAAAAAGTTAGTTCTTAAAATACTGTACCATATACTAAAAGCTAAGCTAAAACTTCAAAAACATAACTAGTCAATGGTAGAGCAACATACCATTATTGTATAGTCCTGATTGTCTTATTTGTAACACTGAAAATAAAAATCATTTTAATTGCATATCCAAATACAGTGGTGTGAACAACTATGTGCCCCCTTCCTGATTACTTATTCTTTTGAATGTTTGTCACACAAAATGTTTCTGATCATCGAACACATTCAACTATTAGTCTACGATAACACAAGTAAACACAAAATGCAGTTTTTAAATGATGTTTTTTATTATTTATGGAGAAAAAAAATCCAAACCTACATGGCCCTGTGTGAAAAAGTAATTGGCCCCTGAACCTAATAACTGGTTGGGCCACCCGTAGCAGCAACTGCAATCAAGCGTTTGCGATAACTTGCAACAAGTCTTTTACAGCGCTCTGGAGGAATTCTGGCCCACTCATTTTTGCAGAATTGTTGTAATTCAGCTTTATTTGAGGGTTTTCTAGCATGAACCGCCTTTTTAAGGTCATGCCACAGCA
>JBBPDA010000021.1:16427978-16457691 GCA_037974385.1 Arnoldichthys spilopterus | reverse complement strand
ACTCGGTCTGTCTTGGTCTTAGTCTTGGTCTTGTCTTGGTCTCGATACCCTCTGGTCTTGGTAGTGTCTTGGTCTTGTTTTAGACGGTCTTGACTACAAGTCTACGTGGTCGTTCTTTTCAAGCCTGGGATGTGGTGTTGCCTTGTAGCTGTGCTTGAATTGGGTGTAGCAGTGGTGAAGTGTGTTGCTTCCCCTCGTAGGGCAGGAGACATGCTGATAGAAGTTAGGCATATTAGGTTAAAGTCCCCCGCAATGATGAGGGCACTGTCCGGGTGTTTTGGTGGTCACTGAGCACATCATGTAGCTTAGCCAAGGTGATACCTATGTCCACCTGGGGTGGAATGTACATGGCCATTGCAATGACTGATGTAAATTTCTGGGGCAGGTAGAATGGCTGGCACAAGATGGTGAGGTGCTCCAAATGTTAGGTGTGCATGAATGAGAGAGAGTGGTTACGTTCTGAGGGTCACACCATCTGTTGTTGGTCATGAAACAGACTCCACCGCCCTTGGATTTCACAGCCTCGGCCATTCTGTCCGCTCAGAACATAGAGACAGATTCAGCAGGCATCACAGCATGATCTGGTACCGCGGGAGTTAACCACGTCTCAGAAAAACAAAGAAATTGGTAAGGTAGCTGATCGATTATGTTCAAAAGAGTTTCACTGGTGAAAGTAATGAGAGCTGAGTTTGTGTGTATAAAAGAAACAACTAGAAAAAGATAAAAAAAAACACAGTAAACACACAGTCTGGTCGGAGCGAACAAGAAGGCATCTGGCTTCGGCTGTGCCATCTTGGATATCTCCATATCTAAGAGTGTTAAAGAGTGTTTCTATAGCCTGAGAAAGTTCTAGTAGACAATTGTATATATTTTTTTTGTTAATACGTACAGAAAAAGTACATTTTATTTGTGGTTTTCAATGTAAAATGTATTGAAATTCAGTGTGTGTATTACTTTTTTAACAAAACCGCAAATATATATAAAATATATTTGAAAGCGAGGTAAGAGAGAGAGAGGGAGAGAGATGGGAAGAGAAAGGTGTCTATTAGGTTTAAGTACCACTAAAAGTAAAAGTCAGTTTGTCATTTTAAAACCCATTTTAATAAATGAAAAACCCTGAAGACACTAAACATTACCCCCAAACCTCTGAGAAATGACAAATTATGAGTCATCTTAAAGTGAGCCTGTTCTATTCTGAGAAATGCTGCCACAAAGGATGTTGACAAAATAACAGAATCCGTCAATCCTGCCCCACTTCACCCAGTACTTTACAAAGTCCAGCAAGTGTGCTGCATCACAAAAAAGATGGTCAACTGTCTCCACCACCAACAGAAAGGACAACTCTTCCTTACAGTGAAATCAGGGTGTGCCACATATCTCATGCACAAATGTAACATGTTTTGCAGAAATCTTGGACACAAATGCGAGTAAAATGGAGCTTTAATATAGCAAACGTTGAAAAAATCAGAAAAGAGTCTCCAGGAGCAAACAGAATCCACCAGGGTGAAACAGAGGCAAGGTCAGGAAAGGCAATGGTCAAAAACACAGGCAACGAGGTATATCCGAGACAAAGCAAAATTGAAGGTCCAAAATGTCAAAGCCAAGGTCGATAATCCAAAAATACCAATAACTAAGAATATAATTGCTCAGAGACGCAAGGTGAATTACAAGTCTTCGCAACTCTCCTCAGCGTCTCTTTGCTTTAAGAAGCCTGCTCCTAAGGATCCCAAACTGGATGCACCTGGGAAGCGCGGGGCCTAGCCTGGCTAGAATTCTGGTGATGCTGACCGGCTGTGACCACCAGAAGGAGCCAAAGCTCCTCTTACAACAATCCACCACTAAGGATCTGCAGCAGGCTTCTGAACGGGGCTTGTACATGGTCCTCCAATGCCTTTCATGAGGCCCTGGCACCAATAAACCTGACCACTTCAGGTACTTCAGAGTAAGTTAAATGTACTGAATCACTGTCCATCTTGAGTTAATTTTCCCAGTATTGCTGAGACAACATCCTTCAGGCTAGATCTTACACCAGCTGCTTCACTTAGGTCTCCCACTGCCCACTAAGAATTGCTGATGCTCCCAAACTTTGTCAATTTAGCCCTCCTTAAACAACCATGAATAATGTGAAATTTTCCTGTTAACTCTTTAATGGCCACACCAAGAAAGAAATGCAACTACATTTTTTCTTTGTATTTTATATTAAATTGTTGAACAAAAATGTTCTTTTTTATTCAACAGCCTCTTAGTTATATTTTTTAATATAGGCCTATATCAAACAGTCAAGATTTCTCTTTGCCATAAAACTCTAAATACCTACACAAAAAAGTAAAAATCTAATAAAATTCTTGGATTTTCTTACAACATCTCAGAGAAATGCATAAAACTTCCTTAAATGTGTGTCAGTGAAACAGAACCACCTGTAACTAGCAAGCGAAATCCAGTGGATTTTGTTTTACTATAAATGACTAAACCAAGTTGCAGTAATAAGACTATCAGGTTGAGTTAAGCTCAGTGAATGTTTCAATGAAAAATCAGGACTCAGAATGTGCTCAACCAAATAATTGACCAGAACAGTAGAGGGTTAAGCCTGAATCAAGGGGGTGTAAAATAGTGGCTTGTTAATGTGTAGAGGCTGAGATGCACCTGTATTTGCTTTAAGACATGAAGATGAGGTAGTTGCAGACAGATCCATCAACCCCCATGTTATAATAAGTATACGTATGTCTTTACATGTGCTTTCTGATTCCACATCGAGTCCTGTTGGTACAGGAGCTTCTGTGGCGCCTGTTCTAGAAAGGCCTTTATTCTGCTATTTAGCTGTATTAGGCCTTGTCTTCCCTTATTTGCAAGTAAAACCAGAAAACCATGTTCACCTGATCAGAAGAAATCCACCAGCTTTCTCTGTACCTCTCCCCTAGAGATAAAGCTGGGTTAAGTGCTTCAGAATTTTGTCACAGCATTTAAAAATTTAGATTACTGGCAACCAGAACTCTCGCTCTATAGGACAGCTGGAGCATGTCCATTAAGTTCCATCTTTTGCTAAAGGGCTTCTATACATAATCAAATTCTTTTATATTGCCTGTGCATCTCTTCTAATGAAAACAGTCACAACCATCAGTATAGTCTATAACAGCTACAAGCTGTGATCCCTGCACTGACAAACCCTGTAACTTTTAGCAGTAGAGACAATGCTGCTGTTGTTCAGCTGGTTAGTAAAAAAAATGAACAAACAAAAAAAAAGAACAGAATTAAAAGAAATGTCCAGTCAGTCTTGTCATATTAGACTGCTTCACCATTCTGCAGACATCCTATCAATGCCAATTGCATGACTATGAGAAAATTGTTGGACAGCTGTGGTCCACTTCTGAAGTAGAGAGCTCAAGAACCATTTAGCAGCTGACCTCAACACATGATGAGTCACTCTCTCTCTCACTGTAAAGATTCGCATAAAAATCCATAGCAGTCCTTCTCATCTCTGCTGGATCGGTCTTCAGATTCCCACTGGCATCCTAAGGATCTGTATCTGTGCCCTTGCTTTAGAGCTCAGAAGTCTAGACTCTTGTTCTGCTCCTAGATTGACTATATTATTTTGTAGATTTTCATTAAAACTAATTTCAGGAATTTCTCTCAAGCTTCCATATTGTACATCTAGTAACTGCTGACAGTAAGGCCTGATCTGTGTTTTGCCCATCTAACGCCAATGAACAATACTATCAAACGTTATTTGGGGAACAGATCTCCTAGAAAATAGAAAATTTTTCAAGAAAAAATACAATCATACAACAATTTAAAATTAATCTTTTAATGGCAAAACCAAGAAAAAAAGTAATTATATACATTTATATAATAATAGCAATGCTGATTTTTTTTTATTTATGCAACCCCATAGTTTTTTTTAAATAAATATAGGTTTCGATCAAACAGTCAAGATTTCTCTTTATTGTACAACTCTAAATACATAAACATAAGGCAGTGATGGCCTAGTGGTTAGGACACTGTCTTTGGGACCTGAAGGTCACAGGTTCAAGTCCTGGACGGGCACTACTGAGGTACCCTTGAGCAAGGTACCGTCCCACTACACTGCTCCGCAGGTGCTGATGGTAGCTGCCCACTGCTCCACATATGTACGCATGATGGGTTAAATGCAGAGGTCACATTTCATTGTGGTGCTTGAGTGTGTTTACAATAAGTAGTCACTTTCACTAATAAAATTCTTGGATTTTCTTTAAATTTCTCTTTAAATCCATTAAACTTGCAACAGAACCACATGAAACTAGCCTGCCTTTGTCTAATGTCTGGTGAGGAGGTTCACTGAAAATGTGTACTAATTAAAGACACTGTGAAATACAGTGGAGCATAACTGAACTAAACCATGTGGGAGAGATGGAACAAACAGGTTACATTCATGACCAAATAACTGACCAGAACACTAAAGGGTTAAAACTCCAGTAAATATTTTAGAGTTAATGATAAAGCTACAAGATGGTGATCATAATTCACAAGGTGATATTAAAATTCTGGTAATCATGCTGTTGAAACCTTTACGTGTGTACAGCCAGTCCAACCGAGCTGAACTCTCTCATCACTCACTTAACACGTGCATAATTTCACATTTACATGGTTTTCCCTCCAAAAAATCAATTAAACTATAATCTGTGATAAGTCTTAGAAGTCTGTGAGTGAGGTGTTTCTCCATGTCTTTCTGTGTTAAAAATTAGTGTGTGGTTCCAATAAACCCTCCATTACAAGCACAAATGTATTGTGTTCTAAGGTATCATTCAATTTCTGCAACAGTCTCTTGTGACCAACCATTAACAAAAAAAACAATCTGCATTATTAATTTCTGCTTGGGCTATTAAAACCCCTCCCTGCTTTACCTAACAGGATTTCATGTTTAATACTCAGAGCCTTGGAGAGAATAAAAACCCCAGCCCTTAAATTTGTCTCATGGCTCGAAAAGAAAGCCCCTACTACAATACTCCCCAGTGCCTTTCATTTTCTTTGGTACTAGGAGTCTACTGTAATAATGGCAATGACATATTCATCCTTCATACATTTGAGTAACACAGCCCTTTTATTGCTATCCCTTTCCCCATTAATATTTAAGGACTCTACCCTTATTCTTTCCATAAAGATAAAGAAATAGATGGATAAAGAAAAATGGAACAGAGGAAGGAAAGACACCTTAGGTGATGTGCTCATTTAAATGCTTTCCACAAAGCAAGGGCTTTCCTCTTTCTTAGCTTAGTCAGCATTTCCTTCAAGCTGAATCTTTTCTTTTTCTGAATTCTCCTTAATTTCAACATTGAAGTCACAAATGTATCCATATCAACAGCATTTCTGAAAGTTGTTAGGAGTGTAAGGGTGCAGTCAGATCATGATTAGGTTTGATAGTCGATTCAAGGGTCATGGTTAAATACACTCATGATATCTTCAACAAAGTCAGACAGAAAGCAGAGTAAGATCTCACAGTTCTTATGTATTTCTTAGGCATGTGCACCTACAAAAAATGTTTTTCAACTATTTTCCTATACTCTATCAACTCTGGTATCCCAAAACTGAGATTGCAATGCAGCATACTCATAATATTTCAAATATTTGAAAACTTATGGATCTAACTAATGCCGCATTCATAAATTGAGACTGTTTCTCATCATTTATTTCATTGTTTATTTTACTGCCATCCGGTGTCAGCCAGAGGAGGATGAGTTCCCCTACTGAGTCTCGGTTCCTCCCAAGGTTTCTTCCTCTAACTCAGGGATTTTTGCCTTGCCTCCGTTGCCTTGGCTTGCTCATTAGGGGCTTGGACCCAGACTTTGTAAAGCCGCTTTGTGACAACATCTGTTATAAAAAGCTGAATTAAATTGAATAGCAAATGCCAAATATTATATAATAAAATGTATAGAAAACAATTATAAATTAGCATCAAATAATAGAATGCTCATTACCCACAATGCATGCTCACATATTGATAGATTTGCAGGTTGTCATACTTTGCACAGTATTTCACCTCTACAAACTGGTGTCCTTTCCAAGCTTGATGTATGGCTAATATCCAAAATATGAGAAAAATCATCATCTTTACCTTCGACAACCTCAAAGTCAACAGTGTTAACAAATCCTCCCACAACTTATTCAACACTAGTACCATCAGCCCACTCTGAACTACACTTTCTACAACAGTGTTATTATCGTTTTCCTCCGTCATTGACAATTAGGCCTCAAGAGCGGTCTGTCCCACAACAACCTGATCAATCACTTTCTTCCACACCCCCACCCCACATTTGGTAATTTTTACTTATCAAATACTGCAGAGTGAGAGAGAGACACTGTAAAAGGAGAGAAGGTGATTTAAAGAAAGAGACAGATGAAAGAGAGAAGAAAGAAAGGAACAAAGATAGAGATGCAGTCAAACAGAAAGAGAGAAATGAAAGTGAAGAACAAGGAGAGGAGAAAGAGGAATGCAGACAGAGTGAAAATGGACAGGACCAATGACAGATGAGAAACAGTGACTGAGAGAGGGAGAAAGAGGGGGGAGAAGAAGAAGATGAATGCAGACAGTTAGAGAGAAAAGAAAGACATGAACAATAACAGAGAAAAAAGAAAGGAACAAAGACAGAGAAATGCAGTGAAATAGAAAGAGAGAAATGAAAGTGAAGAGCAAAGAGGGGAGAAGAAAAAGATGAATGCAGACAGTTAGAGAGAAAAGAAAGACAAGAACAACAACAGAGAGAGAAGAAAGAAAGGAACAAAGACAGAGAGATACAGTGAAATAGAAAGAGAGAAAAGAAAGTGAAGAGCAAACAGAGGAGAAGCAAGAGATGAATGCAGACAGTTAAAGAGAGAGAAAAAAAAGACAGGAATAAGGGGAATTAGAGAGAAAAGGACAGTGACAGAGATAGTGAGAGATGCTGTGAAAAAGAAAGTAAAAGGGAAAAATCACTGCAGGGAAAGAGAGGGAGATGGGGAGAGAGAGAGACAGACTGATCTAAGCCTAGGCAGCCACTGAGAGTGATAGGTGTGAAGCTGGCCTGTATGATAAAGGCTCTGCTAAATCTTAACTGTTCAGATGGATTTCACACACTGCCAAACCATTCAGAAGCAGCAATGCACAGAGGCCTACACTTGTTTTGATATCTGTGGCACATACACTGATCAGCCACAGCATTAAAACCATTGATAAGTGAAGTGAATAACATTGATTATCTTGTTACAGTGGTGTTACTTGTTAAGTGGTGGGATTTATTAGGCTAGGTCTATTAGAAGAGAGCAGTTGGTTAAAGTTGTTGTGTTGGAAGTGGGAAAGCATAAGGATTCCAGTGACTTTGTCATGGGCCAAATTGTAAAGGCTAGACAACTGGGTCAGAGCTTATCCTAGTCTGGTTCATGGAGACCCAACTTTACAACGTCCTGGCCTGAAACGATCTGCTACTAATGCATAGGTGTCAGATACCACAGCACACTCTCAGAGGTCTTGTGGAGTCAGATCAGAGCTTTATTCCATGACAGTGAGACCTATATATTATTTAAGCAGGTGGTTTTAATGTTATGGCTGATCATTGTATACACAGATTTTGTTGCTTCATCCCCAACCTGACTATATAACAAAGCCTTAACTAATCACACAGTGGGACTTCAACAGCAGCAGTTTATTAATGTTATATAAAGTATATGAAGAGCAGATTTTGAAATTCGGTCTGTTAATAAGACCATTGACTCAATACTTTACAATTTCCTCTATAATGCACACAATGAAAAATGTCCTGGGCAAGGAGGGTCACAAAAAATAGACAAGGAGTATTTGTATGCCAAGAAGAAAATGCCAACAAAAACTTATAAACTCAAAGCCTCACCTACAGGAGAAGGAAAAGTCAAATCTATGTAAATCTTAATTTTATGACCAGCATATGAAGATTTTCTCTTGGTCCACTCAATACGAAATTTTTAGGGCAATTGTTATATGCAATTTATGTTAAAAATATATAGTTATGTGAAAAAATAAGTGCTGCAGACATATTTAATCACTTTTTATTTAATCACAACATTTTTAACTCTTCTGGAGTTGATGTTTCAAGGAACACAGTTGTAAGGGCTCTTTATTGTGGTGGGCTTCAGGGCCATCATCCCAGAAAAACCCCTTTACTCAAAGAACGGCACTTTCACAGCCCGATTGAGGTTTGCCCGTGAACATTTAAAAGGTAAAGATGAGTTTTGGAAGTCTGTGCTTTGATATAATGAGACTAAACTGGAACTGTTTGGGCACATGGATGTTGCTTATGTTTGGTGAAGAAAGGGAGAGGCCTTCAACCCTAGGAACTCAGTTCCCACAGTTAAACATAGTGGTGAGAGCATCATTCTGTGGGGTTGTTTTGCAGTATTGTTCGGGTGCATGTCATCATGAAAAAAAAAATTATGTTTACATTTTGAGGGAGAATATGCAGAAAGTATACCAAAACCAAGATCCTGGATTGGCCCGCACAAAGCCCAGACCTCAATCCTATTGAGAATCTGTGGTGGGTGCTCAAAGTGAATGTCCATGCTTGGAAACCTTGCAATACGGACCAGCTAAAACAATGAAGAAGAATGGGCCAAAAACCTGTGCCAACCTAGTAAAGAACTACTCTGAGAGATTGTTGTCAGTTGTTGCTCAGAAAGGGTACACTATTGACTATTAATGGCCATTCATTTTGTATGTCTCATTTTTGCCCTTTCTTGTTTCAGCTTGGTGTATCAATAAAATATTTAATTAAACTTAGTGGACATTGTGTTTTTATAGTGTATTTGTGTAACACTTATTCTTAATGGTCATTTTTATGGAGAAATCAAAGTCTTTTTCATGGGGGGGGGGGGTAATAATTTTGTCCTCAACTGTATATGTAATATGTTTGCTTGCTGAAATGTTAAAAAGAAAAAAATCACATGATTGTACAACATTTTGATATGACAGCAAAGTTTTACTTCCAGTATTCCTCTGCATTTACTCACATAGTTAAATGACTTCTTCTAAGCACACAGTCATTTAGTGACATTAAACGTGAGGATGCTGAATGCATGGCAATGATATATTCCACCATTTTTTCGGATAGTGAATGTGTCTCCCCCGCACCTTTCACAAATTGGGGTCAGTAGCTACAGTAGCTGCTCATCTCTGTTGGCATGCCGCTGCTGTCACACTGACATTTCACAGCTGAAAGCATAAATAAACACAGCACTCAGCCAAGCCTGGATGAGATTGGCATTTCTCAGCATAGGTTATGCATGGAAATACATCAAATCCTCCACATATTCATATTCAGGAGCAATTCAGAGTGCCATCCTCTGAACTTCTTGTATCAAAGGGGTGATGAAAATTGTTTTTTATTTACATGCTAAAATATTTCTTACACTGAGTACACAAAACTCTTTATTTAGCCTGCCGGGGAACCACCTATAACTTTTATTCCAGCGTTAAAAATACAGTTCCAATCCAATCCAATTTTATTCTGTTTCATGATGTTTTACAAAAAAGCATCATTCTATAAATGAAGAGAAAGAAATATCATCATGCACTCTACCTACTGGTACACACTTACCTTGTGGGTACAACTTTTTACTCTTATTCCTCCATGAAATATGCATCTTTCTCCATTGATCTCTGGTGAAGAAGAAAAATAATAAGAACAAGAAGAAAATGTTTAAAGGCTAAACACATTGTTTTTCCTTTATTAAGTGCTTATGAAATGTCAACAATCTTTTTAGGTGTTTGAGTACACTTTGTTAGGTCCAATAAAGTTGGATATGACATTAGGTTTAATGACTGCAGACTGTACAATGAGAACACCTAATGAATGGTAGCTACAACCCAGCCTCCATTTACACCTCTATTCATTTTCTAAACCACTTCTTCCATTTCATGTTGTGGGGAAGCTGGAGCCAGTCCCACCCAACAATGGGCCCAAGGTGGGGTTCACCCAGGACACAAGGCCAACCCATTGCAGGGCAACACAGAGACAGACAACCATTCACTCACACATGTTCAGACATACAACCAACTGCAAGCCTTTTTAGACAGTGGAACTAAACCTGAGAATAGAATCAAATCGAACCCAGGACCTTCTTGCTGTAAGGTGACAGTGCTAACCACTGCACCACCATGTCGCCCCCATCTGCACCTCTATAGTGATAAACAGTGAAGCTAATCAAACATATGAATGGTTTGAATCCGAAATGGTGCTTGACTTCCTACATAGTACGCTATGTAGTAATTTAAATATATATGGAGTATATAGTGCTAAACAATAAAGTTAATCACACCATGCTTAGTGTGTCATTTCATTATACTTTCCTATTGGTTGGTTAGATCACAGCAGCAGTCACACAGTTCATCCTAAATTGCTGACACTGACAGAATTTTCTCCCAGGCCATTTTTGGTCAATAGACCATGACAACGGCCATGTTTAAACCTCTCTCTCACAGAGCAGGACTACAAGGGTCCAGCATTGGCAGGAGACACTCAAAGAACATGATCTTAAAAAAGAATATTATGGAACACTGGGAGCCCAATAACATTTTCTTTCATAGGGTCCAGCCTTGACCCTGCTGTTATTATCTGCATACTTTCATCACACTACTAATGCTGTGCACTGAGAAGTGCATAACTCTGATGTTTTAAAACATTGTTACACTGCTTCTAATTACTTTTTTCAAATTCTATTTTAGTTGGGAAAAAAAATTACCCTCTATTAAACCCAGAAGGTGTCACGATCTGGGTGTGTTTGGCAGCAAACGCAGGCAGGACTGACAGTGAAACACAAGGGGTTTATTATCATAAAGGGGGGAGACACACAAGGACAAGGACAGCAACAGTATGTGACATGCACAAAACAATGTTGGACAAGGTGGAACATCCATGAACACCCTTTAAGTCTTTGACTAATTGCCCGTAGCCAGGCTCAGCTTTGGGGGCGGGGCCTGGATGCCCACCTGACAGAGGGGAAATTATTTTCAGCATTTTTCAGCACTAGCACACACACCCAGAGCAGTGGGCAGCCACAGTCACAGTGCAGTTGGGGGTTGTCCAAAAGCACTTTGGCTGTGGATTTGAACCAGTGACCCTTTAGTTACAAAGATCCCTCTGATGGGTTGGCCTCCTGTTCTTGGTGTACCCTGCCTTAGGCCCGTAGTGAGCTGTGATTGGCTTTAGCTTCACTGCAACCAAAATAAGAGAAGCGATTTAGAAAATGGATGGATGGATGGACAGATGGATGGACGGACATGTTTTATTAATCCTGTGGGAAATTTTTTAATGATTGTTGATAGAGCAAGTGAATTATGGCCACATTCTCTCTGTTCAATTAAAATAAATAAGATCAAAATAAAATTAGTGGGTTGGTAGTGAACTCTCTACTGACCACTGAATTTTGTCTTTTTTGTTATTTAAATCATGGAAATGATTTATGTTAGTATATGTGATCTGTGCGTTTTATATTGCTAGTGTCTATTAGCGTCAACCAAACATTGCTATTTGTTTAATGGAAATTAAACATAAAGGATGTAATGATGCTTATTATATTATCTGTAGATGTTGTAGCTTTTAGTATATGCATGCTTTATTTTATACTTTGCAGTTTGCATTGTTTTCAGTGAATCTGTCAGTTATTTGTAAAGTTAAAACCTAAATATCCTGAGAGTTGATTGTTAGCTTATTAGTGAGATCAGTGAACAAAATTGTCATCTCATGTAGGGTTTGTACATTTAGGCTAAGTCTGGATATCTTTATACTTAAATAATCAAACTCCTTCAGAGTTGGTTTTGTCTTTGACTTGTTCATGCAAATGAGAGTTAGTTTGATGCTCCTGTGCCATATCTGAAACTATACAGAACTGTAAGGTTCAGTGCAGGGGTTGTCAATCAAAAGATGGTGATGAATATGCAATATGCAGTTCACACCCACACAGTGAAATGAAAACGGGAAACAGAGAAACTCAGCATAGAACATATTTTAATGTCCTTCGGCTAAATAGTGAGATTTTCCTCTTTTTAGCTTACAGTGTGTCATACAGTGTCCTAATTCACATTGACAAGTCTGTACTGTGCCTTAATGAAGAGCGTAGAGTATAGACTACAAACATGCCTTGTCTGATTGGTTACATCCAGGGTACAATGAAAAGTGTGTGAATTTGATTTTTAAACAAATCCATCAATTCACCTAAATTTTCTTCCCTTTCAGGTCATGACAACAGGCCAACCCATTGCAAGGCAACACAGAGACAGACAACCATTCTCTCTTTCTTACACACACACACACACACACACACACAATTAATTTAGAGTAGCAAATCAACCCGTCACAAGCCTTTGGACAGTAGGGGGAACAGGAGCACCTGGAGGAAACCCACGCAAACATGAGGAGAGCTTGCAAACTCCCAGGACTTTCTTTCTGTAAGGCAACTAACCAGTGCTAACCACTGCACCACAGTGCCGCCCATTTAAAAATATATATCTTTTCTGTATATTATAAGCACTAAAGTGAGGTAATTGCTAATTGCACCCCCTGGTTGAGAAACATGAGAGTTCTATAACCAAGTCTACACAATTTAAGTAATGCATTTCCTGCAGAATAGTTCCAGGGCCCGGGAAATAATCTTTAATGTGTTTATTTGCAAAGCATGGTTTTGGTGCCTGAGGCACACGAAACAAGGGAGGTCTCCACCCAAAATATCAACGAGGGCTCTGAGGACCACTGCAGGTGGCACCAGGGAGCCCCACCACCGCGCCACTGCAGGTGGCACCTGGAAGCTGCAATCCAACCTCGAGGGCAACACCGGAAGGCCCAGCCACCTCTGGGTCGAGTGTGACACCGGAGGGTCCAGCCACCTTCGAGTCAAGGGCGAAGCAGGAGGGTCCAGCCCCCTCTGGGTTGAGGGCGACGCCAGAAGGCCCAGCCACCTCCGGGTCAAGCATGATGCTGGAGGACCCAGCCACCTCCGGGTCAAGGGCAATGCCAGAAGGCCCAGCCACTTCCGGGTCAAGCGTGATGCCGAAGGACCCAGCCATTTCTGGGTCGAGGGTGACACCGGAGGGTCCAGCCACCACCTGGTCGAGTGCAATGCCAGAGGGTCCATGTCTTGTTGCCTATGTATGTGTTTTTGTTACTCCTGTTGTATAGGTCCATGCCGATGTTCCATGTTTAGGTTGCTTGTTTCGTGTTTAGATTTCTTCTGTCTTAGTCGTGTCCAGTGTTCCATGTGGCCACCCCCCTGGGTCAGTGCCCGGTTATGCGTTTGATAGTTGCACCAGGGCGGTGCTCCTAGGGGGTGGGGTGTGTAACGTGTGTGTCACGTGTCCCCCTGTCAACGTGTTCTGCCAGTTGCTCCTGTCATGTTCCAAGCCCTAGCCCCACCTCACAGCTGTGTCTTGTGTGTGTCCACGTCCCCCCGTCAGCTGGGAGTCATTATGTTTCCCTTTAAAGCCTTGTGTGTTCTCCATGTTCTTGTCAGTCCAGTTCAGATGGTGTCAAAAAATGCAGCTCAAAGTTTTTTCTTGGCATCAGTTTCTGACGAAATCATAAGCACAATGAAAACATCTTTACTGCATTTACAAGCTGTTAGTTTAACACCCTGAAGGACCCAATCCATCACATGATTCTTATGTGTGATCCCAGTAGTGGCAACAATATTTCCACATATCAGGAGAATTTATAACAAGGACGTCAAGGAGGTCTGGGCACATTCACTTATCCAAGAGTTGAACGCTTGTGTGGACTAGCTTTAAGACACAGAACACCTGCATATGGAAGGAGACATGGATGAACTACAGCTGGACATTATTATTAAGGGCCAGGGCTAATTCTGGCCATGACAAGGTGAACATATGGACATACAGACTTGTGCCTATGTCAGGGAGAGACAAGATTCAGGGAATGTAATATAACAAAGGCCTTTCCACTGGCTTAATCTGACAACTTGAAATATTTTTATGATTTTCCTTCTAGTCTCAACTATCAGAACATTTTTGAGGAGGATTTTCCTAAGAGGATATGTCACTCTCTGGGACCTCCCAGCTGAGACAGTGAGAAATGTATTCTACCATGGCCTTGGGGGTCATCAGTACTAGTTGATAATCTACTGTGACACATATTATTTAATGCTGTCTAACAATAAATGCATCACCTCTAGCTATGTCTCAGTTCTTTCATTAGCATTATTATATTTATGAGGGCACCACAGTCTACTGAGACTTAAAGGACTTAAAACATTTCTTTTTAGTAAAACTTAAAACTTTTAACTATCTGGGCTGGTTGCTGCTTTTAAGATGTACTATACTAGTCAAACTGTCTTTTATAATGTTGCTTTTACCTTGTAGCTCTTTGAGATTTGTTTCAAATGTAACAAATGTAAAGTGCATTACAAATTAAATGTATTATTATTATTATTATTATTTAAAAGCATAAGAAAAAGAGCAAATGATATAAATATATATATTTTTTTAATTTATTTTTTTTTTCTTAATTCCCTCACTTTTCTGTTTTTTGGTTCTTTTCTTTGTCTTTTCTGGTCCATCACTTATATGGTAGGTTTACTTACTAAACTGGCAGCTCAGTGTATGCTAATAACCCTTGGCATCACTAAGAAAAAAAGAGCAATGATTTTTTTTCTTTGAATTTTATATACATTTGGGGCAATAATAACAATAATGTTTAATTTTTTTTTTAAACAACAACATATTTTTTTTAATATAGGCCTCTATCAAACGATCAAAATTTCTTTTTACTGTAAATACATAAACAAAAGAAAAGAAAATCAAATAAAATTCTTAGATTCAATTACGACTTCTCAGAGAAATCCATAAAACATCCTCAAATGGATGCAACAGAGCAGCCACCTGTAGCTAGCATGCATTTGTCTAAGCTCACTGAAAACATCTACTAATTAGAGACAGGGTGAAACCCAGTGTTTTCATTGCCACAATTGACTTAAACCAAGTGGTAGTGATGGAACAGTCAGGCTGAGTTAGGTTCAGTGCCTGTTAAAATATTGGGACTCAAAATGCATTTGACCAAATAATTGACCAGAACACTAAAGGGTTAAACAGCTGAAAAACAGGACTAATCAATCTTCACCTACATATGATTCATATCATCAAAGGCACCCACCCCCATCCCCCTTCCCCCTGGGGTTAACTCAGCTACACTTCCAAACACAATAGAGGACTAAAAACAACATTCACCATGTTCTGGTACTTCCAATCTGTAGAGTGTTTTCGCCTCCAGATTGCCAGACGATTGGGCTGATTCAACACCATCAGATGCTTGGAGTCTCCAGTGACATTTTGCACCGTTTTGTTCTAAAAAAAAAAAACAATTTAAATCTATGAGTGACTCAATTCTGGAGACGGTGAGGCATGATGGTTGTACGTGATAACAGCCTTTCTGCACTCCGAGTGTGTGCACGGCCCAGCAGCTTAGCCCAACATGGAGAACAGCAATCCCATCAGCATCTTCATTTGGGCAGAGCCTGGGTGAATTGCAGCCCTGCACACTTATTTATGCGGAATAATAATTGAGATGTCATGTTGTGCTTGTTATCTGACGCATCAGCACCAGGCGCTATGGTAAACAGGGGAGTTTACTCTTGTGCAGCGGCTCTGTGATGATTACCAAGGCTTTAGACATGGAGAAAAAAACAGCAGTGAGTGATTTTGCTCAGATCAATGTTCCCTGATGAACAGTAGGAGCCAACAACGCAGAAGCCTGGCATGACTGAATAAAGACGTTCTCCGATGAATAAAGATGAAAAGCTTGCAGCACAACAATGTAACTTCTGATAAAGACCATGGAAAAAGAGCACAGCTGCTTCAGCAGATCATAAATCCAGAGGAACTCAACTCATAAACAGCATTTGTAAAGGTGCGACATGAGAGATCAAGCCTTCACGTTGATGAATTGGAGCTTTTCACCTAGAAGTACGGCTCAGGGACGGGAATACATCACCTTTGGATGCATGTGTGTGCCATGGAAGTGTCATGAGCTGAACATGACAGAGCGAGACAGAGGGAGTAAGAGAGAATGAGAGAGACGGAGATGGCCCTGATGCTTGACTCTCCATCTGGGGAAGAGGGAATAGGGCATAATCAGAGATCAAGCAACTGCAATAAGTACCCAACTAGAGAGCCTGTCAATCATAATTGATCTTGAGTACTGGGGCGGAGGCAGAGGGGAATGAAGCCAGGGATGAGGATGGAGAGAGAAAGACGGCATGATGGAGGATTTTCTCCGGTGGATACAAGCACCTTTTATCATGCCAAACCCCGAACTCCCACGCCTTCACTATGCCTGGAGATCAATCCCATTTGTGAGCTTCCTGAGCTTTAGACACTCATTTGCTCTCTCTCGCCTTCCCTCCCTCTCTGCTCTCTCTCTCTCCCCATTATATTCATTTGAAATTTCATAACAGTGCAACCAGCGAGTGCATGAGAGCATGAGAGGGATGGAATGACACAGGATGAGGAGGAGAGGCGAGGAAAAAAGAGGAGAGGGCTGAGAGAGACACCTTGAGCTTTCTCAAATGCTTCAAACACAAGGGAAGCAGATGGGTGTTGATTGAAACTAGCATGAATAATTTTCATCAGGACCGTATTATGAATTTCCCTCCTTATCCAGGCTTTTGTTCTCATGCATTAACAATGCAAATTGTTTTATATAAATCTATAAAAGCAGCTTTTTTTTGTGAAGTCTTTGACAAATCACTTTTGGTTCTCCATGAGGTTTCCTTTAAATATGCATTCCTGTGTATGTCATGCATATAAAGAGTATAAAGGATATTTTCAAGGCTAAAAGAACTGCAACTGTCTAAAAATTAGTTCTATTATCAAGAGATCGTATGTATTGTATCCCCAGCGATGCCACAGCCAAATGACAACATAACTGGCTTTACTCTTTCTGGGTAAGAAGGATGGCCCTTATCACTTGCAGTGCCAGGCACCACTTGGACTGCATGTTTTTGGGGAATTAAAACAATATGTATTCATTTTCATTTTGTCTTATATGCATACACAAATTATGTATTAGACCCCTTCTCAGAATAAGGTTTAGCAGGTATGGATGAGCTCAGCCCCTGTTGTCAGTAGTATAACTTTAACAGATTAGGGAAAACAGAAAGAAAATATGGTCAGATTCTATTATTTTCTGTTACAGTTTACTAGGTTAAAGTGGGATTACTTATGTATTTGATGCTGGGTAAAAGGGTGGTCCTTCCTCTCAATGCGACTATTTGTATAGTATCTTTCATACAAAAAATGCAGCTCAAAGTGCTTAACAGTGAATAGACCACAAAGTTAAACAAGTAAGAGGAGATAAATAAGCAATAGAGCAATGCATATGTAAAGGTGAAGGTCAGCAGGAAGGAAGAGTTCCTGTGTTGCAGTATTTCAAGTGCCATCTAGTGGTTAAGATGCATCTATGTAAACAATGGCGTTTGCAAGGACTCCATCCGTACACAATCAACTGGTCAAAACTTAAAAAAGCTGGTCCTGTTTGATTATCTACCTCCCAGAGCACAAGTGCAAAAAATGGTTCTAGGTCCTCTTGTTTATAATCTGTAAAAGTCTAAGCATCAACAAACCATGGTGGGGCTGATGCAGGGAGGAGGGGGCTCTGGTTAAAAAGTGTTTTATACACCACCTCAGGTGACTGGGTCAAACAATGCTCCAAAAAAAAATAAATCGCAGACCAATACAAAACCAGCACCAAACATTAATTACTAGCATAAAACAGCATTAAAACATCTAATTAGCTAAACAAAGCACAGCAACCCCCAATACAAACAACACCAAGAGGCAAGACCTTTATGTGATTGGATGGGTTTAAGCTGCTGTTTTTTTTTGTTGGTTTGTTTTTATTTTTTATTAATTTTCATGAATTCTAATTAGAAATAGAAAAAAAATGCACATCTTTCCTAAAATTTTTTTTAAATATGTAGAATATATCTAGGTTATCATCCATTTTGTGTAAATAGGTTTTCAGATTAAACTGCTTCTGTAAAAAAATAATATTCCATTGTAGCTCCAAACAAATTCATACAACAGAGATCCAGGTAAAACACAAGGGCTTAAATAATGAGACCTAAAATCAAACACCTGGGCATGGGCGGAGACAAGGAATGAGGAACAGGTGAACTAAATACAAGAAAACAGAGCAAAGGCATAAACATAAACACCAGACATGAGGAGAGGAGCACATGGCAATACCAAAACAAAAACAAATCAGACAGACATGGCACAGGGAACTTGTAACAGCATAAAATAAATTTAAAAATCGATAAATAAAAATAAAAAATGCAGTTCAAAGTGCTTAATAGTAAAAATAATATATCAATAAATAAATGAATAAAACTTGTTTTAAGAGCAAGCTTCCCTTATATCTATAGGTAGTGTTTTCCAGAGCTTTGTGGTATCATTCATAAAGGAAGCATTGGGGGAGTTCTAGTGAAAGTGCCATTTAGGGACCAAATTTTGTAGAGCATATCCTGCCTTGCTGTCAATACATTCTGAAGCTTGTGAAATTCCCCTTTAACTCATTCAAATCTGTCCTTAGATTGGGTTAAATATGTGTTGGCTTTATGAAATTCAACCAATGAGCATTTAGAATGGGAGATTCCTGTGTGCTGCAAGAAGAAGCATAAATGAACCACAGTGCCTTTGTTTTAAAGTAATTAAGAGTTAAAAGAGTTAAAGATGTGGGCAGTGGTGGCCTAGTGGTTAGGACACTGCCTTTGGGACCTGAAGGTCGCAGGTTAGAGTCCCAGCCCAGGCACTACTGAGGTACCCTTGAGCAAGGTACCGTCCCACTACACTGCTCCCCAGGCACTGTTGGTAGCTGCCTGCTGCTCCACGTGTGCACGTGTGATTCGTTGTGGTGCTTGAGTGTGTTCACAATGACAAAGAGTCACTTTCAATGCAAGATCAATGAACAGAATTCAGATTATTAAGGGCTTCTTTTAACAGAGTAACAAAAATTAGTAGTGTAAATTTTATGCATCAGCTAGTCTCTCAGTAAAATTAAGATCCAAGTATGTTCATTATCAAAACTACTGTGGGGAAGCTGGGGCCGTGGGGAAGCTGGGGCCAATCCCAGCTGACTATGGACACAAGGCAGAATACACCCAGAACAGGAGGCCAACCCACCACAGAGCAACACAAAGACAGACAACCACCCTCCCATTCAGTGACCCATCTACTCACCCACCCATTCATGCACTCACTTACTTACGCAGTGGTCCCCTAGTGGTTAGGACCTTGCCCTTGTGAACTGAAGGTTGCAGGTTTAAGCCTGGCCCAGGCACCAATGAGGTATCCTTGAGCAAAGTGCCGTCCCACTATACTGCTCCCTGGGCACTGTTGATAGCTGCTCATTGCTCACATGAACACTTTAGAGTAGCCAGTTCAACTAAATCGCAAGCCTTTACATTAAAAGAGAAGGGTGGATTAAATGAAAGAGAAAGAGTTTTTGTCACTGCACTGAAGGATTAAAAAACAGATAAGAACATGCCAACCACTGTCATCGCCACATAATGACACAAACAAAGCACCTTCTCATTTCACCCCATTAGCTCCTCCAGGTCCAGGCCCGATGGCTTGCATCCATACTGATGTGAATCCATCCAAGGTAAGCAGGAGACCAGTGGACACAATCAGCCAGGCATGACCTACAAGTGTGAGGTAAGGAGCCAATAAGCCACACAAGCTGAAGATAGGGGAATAGATCCAAAGAATATAGAAGATTTCACAGAGTGCAGAAATTGCTAGGCCTTAGCTCAATCATGGCAGGAACTCAGGGCATTATGGATCTGAATGCATTCAGACAAAGTCCTTATAGGTAAGTCTGTTTGCTGAGCATTTTGGCAATGTTTCATGGTAGATACATCCCTTAAGGGCCAGGTTCCTATTTACACTCTTAAAAATAAAGGTGCCCGAATGAGTTTATTGGAGCAATGGTATAGAAGAACCTGTTAAAAACATAAGGAATCAGTTTATGGTCTCTTTAAAATTCATTTTTCTAAATGAGTTATGCAAGTATGGAAAATCTAGACTTACGTTAAGCACTGCTAGTCAATTACGATTCTACCAGAGTTAAGGATAATCCTCTACCAGGACCCCCTCATATTACACTCAAAAACACAATGCCTTTTATTTTATTGTTAATAATGAAATGTTTTGACAGTTATGACAGTTTAAGGCATGGACATGGGATTATTATATGTAATTGCTCTTTTAAGAGATGGGTTTTCATTTGCTGTTGGAAGACAGCAAGAATTCTTCTGTTCTAATGATCAGAGGAGGATGACACTTAGGTGCCAAAACTGAGAAAAATGTTGATGCATGTCTTTGATTTTTGGGAGGGGGAATTCAGTCATGTTGAGAATGCTTTAAGTGTGTGAGCTGCAAGTCATATTTTGATCATTGCTTATGGCTAAGGGCTGTGCCATTTTTGGCATTGTAGGCAAATCTGATGTATCCAGGCAGACACAGTAAGCCAGTGAAGTGTTTTCAGTAGTGAAGTGGTGTGTGTGAATTTTGGTAAGCTGAAAACCAGACATGCTGCTGCATTCTGAATCAGCTGTAGAGGTCTGGTGGTCCTAAGCCAGGATTTAATTTTGTATGAGGACAAACATATAAAGACAAACTATATGAGATATCACAAATAAAACTTGAGAAATTACATGAAAAATTTGTGATCTTTGACTCTGATGTGACGTTCATGTTATTGTACATGTGCATCTTCACAACAAGGAAAACATTTTCCACTTTTGCCTTTACAAGGCGATTGTCTCTTTCTATTGAATGCAGGACTTTCCGTTGAGCATTACAATCCTGTCACATTTCGACTGGAACTAATGCCTCTGACATGGATGAAAAGATCGAGGAGATAAGCTGAGCCAGCACCAAACCCCAGAAGACTTCAAAGGGAAAAAAAAACGCTACAGAAAGAAGATTTAAGGAAGAATGCTAAACTGGGTGAATGATGCTCTTTTGAGTATGTTCATCTAGATAAGTGAAAAAAATCAGTGAGGGGATCATTTGGTACTAGGTAGATAGCCATCAACCCCTATGCTATACTGCTAGGATGTAAAATATCACTCATAAACAAAGGCTTTAGTCAGTGCAGATCAAGTCTTGGAGGGTAAACTTTATGCAGACTGCATGGACTGGCAAAACAGTTTGACTCTGGGTAAAAGCCTGAAAGATGTACTGGCCTCCTGCCAGTCACTCTAGAAAGACCATTTTTCATAACAACACTCCCCTACCATCCTCACAGGCTCCAAACCCAAGATGGCCACTGGCAGGAATGGCTGAGTCTTTTTTTCTAAAAGAGTGCCAGTAGCAAGGCATAAGGGGGAGAAGGGGGTGTTGCGCAGCATGTTTGTGTGCTCTCTGTTCTGGTTCATTTCCTGGGTTCCTGCAGGCTCAGCTAGAAGGAGGATCTGACTGCACCCTTCTGAAAATCCCACAGAAGAACTAAGGCTCTTCCTAAGACATAGAGAGAAGAGAAAGAAAGATCTGCAGGAACTCAGCATACTTTTCCAAGAACACAGACGTAACGAAGACATAAGCTACATGAAATGCATACGTAAACACTGAGAGCATATACAATTTTAGATTATGACTAAAAGTTATGAATTAGAGATGCACAAACAGAATCACCAAATTTTTACTCCAAATATGGCATATGGAATTTGGCCAGTGTATTATTCTTGCCAACCTGTGTTTAGTAATGTTAGTTATGTGAACCTGGTAGGTGCTGTAAGGTGAAGCGCCCAGGCATGCCAGCAAGGGATGGAACAGCTGGGCAGTCTTGGGCCCTCAGGCGCTGACCCTTGAGCTTCAGGTTCAGCGCCCAGGCAGGCCAGCAGGAGGCAGTTGAGGCCAAGCCCTTATAAGCGTAGTTGTCAGACAACGACAAGGGCGAAGTCCTTGTCCCTGGTGGCAGGCATGGCTGGCATGATGCCTAGGTATAGTAATACTGAAATTCACTGAAACACTATCTTCCTATTTGAATTAGATAGCAAATAAAGAAAAACAGAAAGAAGGTTTGGCGTGAATATTACTTCTGACTACAGCTTCAGAACTGTCTCTTATGAACAAATCTCTATAAACAGATCTCAGCTTAGCCCTACTAATAGAATACTCCTTCTTGCTTAAAAAAGTATGCACCTCTTGTAATAAGAATGTTGAACAATGATCACACCCACCAGTTTCACATAGCATATTGTATTTTGGTGTTGAGCTAGTACCTCAGTATTACCACAAATTGACTTCATAATTTACAAAACAGCTCCGTACTTGACTGATATGTTCTCTCCGGCCTACCTTCCTCGTCTGTACTCCAGCTGAAACATGCTGTGGCACATGTTAATGAGCCGTGTAGCTGAAAACAATCAGATACGATTTAAAATGCAGCACCATAGCTCGATGGCGTACAAGTGTACTACCCTCCAGCTCAGGGCCAGCATAGTAATCTGGCCTCAGGCTCCGTTGATTTGTATGAGTGACAACTATGCCCGCACTCTTCTTACTGTACTGTCTCTCCTTATTTGTGACCCGTATTCAGTCCGGTCTTACCCTGCTGTCAGTTCCAACATGAATGGCAGTGGACAGATGACAAGCTGTTTCTCTCTGCAACAGAAGTGAATCTGTAGTCCTAACAGTGCACTCTGGGGCAGCACACTGTGGACATGTTCGACATACTGTTTTTTACATGGGTGTTACACTGCATACATAAGCTACATGATGTGCATAGGTGAAGACTGAGTGCACACTTATTGCAATATTAAAATGTTGTAGGGACTAAGGATGCAGAATTTTGCTCCATACACGTGTTTAGCAATCAGCCATTTTATTCATTTTGCTTTAGCTGATCTCTCTTGGAATATTATGAAATAAATTATGAGAGGCAGTTTTTGGATTGCTGCTGCTGCTACATCGGTACCCAAATGATAAACCATAATTATAATTTTACTGAATAGGAAGTTTCTCTTATTTTGATTTTTTTTAATGTTCAAGTCAAATCAAGTTAATTTTATTTCTATAGCACTTTTTTACAACTGACATTGACACAAAGCAGCTTTACAAAATCTGGGTACGAGTCCCTAATGAGCAAGGAGGCAAGGAAAAACTTCCTAAGCTGTAGGACAAAACCTTGGGAGGAACCAAGGCTCAGAAGGGGAACCCATCCCATGATGCTATTTAAATAGGCAACTGATTTTTTATTTAAGAATATAAAATGCCACTGTGGCCCATTCAAGAGCAAATAATGTAGCTGATACTGTAGTTGGGTGGCATGGTGGTGCAGCGGTTAGCCCTGTCACCTCACAGCAAAAATGCCCTAGGTTCGATCCCCGAGTCGGCAACGAGTGCCTTTCTGTTTGCAAGCTCTCCCCGTGAGTGTGGGTTTCCTCCCACTGTCCAAAGGCTTGCAATAGGTTGATTGGGTACTCTAAAGTGCAAGTGAGTGTGTGTGTGTTAATGGTTGTTTGTATATGTGTTGCCCTGCGATGGGTTGGCCTCTTGTCCTGGGTATACCATGCCTTGGGCCTGTAGTCAGCTGGGATTGGATCTAGCTTCCCCATGACCTGAAATGGTAGAAACAGTTTAGAAAATGGGTAGATGGATTACCATAAATAAAAAGTGAAAGTAACTATTTGTCATGACTATTTCTCAAGCAGCACAATGAAATGTGACCTCTGCATTTTACCCATCACACATGGGTCAGGACTTGAACCTGACCACTATCATTTTAAAATTGCGAAACTGGTGATGCTGCAGTCTCTTTGGGTGGGTAGGCTGGCCCTCCGTCCGTCATTCACTCAGCTTTAACCAGCATCAGCGTCTGCTAGCTGACATAGCAGAATTGGCAGTCAGCCCTCTCATCCAATTGGGTAGAAATGTGGAAACAATCCAAAAAAAAGGTTCGAACACCCTTAGTCAAATAACACTGTTTGCTTTTCAAAGTAAAAATAAAAATATTAACACATCCTCCACACTTCAACTTGAATAATAAAAGATAAAATGTGCCAAATCTTTTATACAAGCCAATTTTTTCCTAATTTGTTGAATTCAGCAAAACATAAAATGTGCAGAAATGTGTTCTCTGTAATGGATGTGTACTTATTTGCAGTTAATGCAAATAAGTGCAATACATTTGAGGAGTGGGGTTTAAACTTTTGCACATGACTGTACACCGATCAGCCTCAGTTCACCAGTTAAAACCATCTGCCTAATATTGAGTAGGTCCCCCTCATGCTGCTGAAACAGCTCTGACTGTGGTGCACTGTATGTTCTGTTTTCAGATCAGGACCCAAATGTTAAGGGAACTAAGGGACACTGGCTTCCCTGCCCGAGGTTCAAACCTGTGCAACCATGTTTGCAAGGCAAGTGGGCTATGGTTTGCGCCACCAGATAGGGTAGGGGTGCTCTGCAGAACTAGATGAGCCATGCTCATAAGGGATTCGGCCCAGGTGCTACACATAAGCATTGCTTGCCCTCACCATAGTGTCACCAATACACTGTTGGCCCGACATGGCGCAATTGCGAAGGCAGGGCTCTTGAATAGCTCCTGCCGGCCCACCCAGGTACTACACCTTACACTACCTAAAGATGCTCTTATTTTGTCATGTATCCATCACAATAAGCTCCTTTTCAAAGTGGCTCCAGAACCTTCGCTGGAGGTGCAGCTGCTCTTTGGGGGAAACTGTTGAGGCCAAGACAAGGCAAGTGAATGGGCGCAGATTTGAAGTTCCTGGATAAAAACCTGGCTGATGATCTGAATGTTTTTTTAAAGCAGGTTTGAAAGGAACAAATTCACGCTCCTTATCTACTCCAGCCCAACAACAGGCCAGATCCGTTCCTCTGACATCTGTGATCATAACGTCCTTCAAATGACTGGTGTTGTCTCACCTTGATATAATTGCAGAACACCTGCTGGACTCCCTGCAGTTTGGCTACCAGGAAAACCCAGTTAACATGGGACCGCACTATATCCCACATATGCTAAGATCCTGTTTGTAGACTTTACATTCAACACCATCATCCCAGAAATCCTCACCTACAAACTCTCCCAGCTCTCACTGCCATCAGCTTTCAGATTGGCAGGAAGCAGATGGTGAAGCTAAAGGAAGTCTGGTGAACAAAAGGTCAGCATTGGTGCTCCCCATTGATGTGTTCTTTCCCCAGTACACTTCTCCCTCTATTCCAAGGACCCCACTATTTAACTCCTGACACTACAGTCATCTCACTCATCCAAGATGGTGAACTGTCTGATGGTGAAAAGCTCTGGTGCAGTCAGAATAGTCTGGAGCTGAACATACTCAAAAGTATGGAGATAACTTTAGGACCTTACAATATCTAACAGTCCTGTGTTGACATTGGAGAACTACTATATCCTGAGACCTAAACAACATCAGTTTTATCAAAATATGTACTTTCTGCAGTGACTGAGGATGTCAGAAAAAAAAAATCAGAAAAAGGGCATTGAAAATCATTACAGATTCCCCACACCCTGGACACAAACTTTTTCAGCTCCTCCCCTCCAGCAAACATAGCAGGACCCTGTATATTTAGACTACTAGACAAAAGAACACTACACTAATGAACTTATATAATGCACACTACTGTTGTTTACACAACCTCTCACACTTTGTGTATTGTTTGTCATATATAATATTTGCATTGTATATTGTGCACTGTCTATTGCATCCTGTATATTCTGTATTATGAGTATTGTATAGTATTTTCTGTAAAATATGTACATTGTTAATATATTGTCAGTCATAATAGGGAGACACAATCGGCTGGAATCAAATTGTTGTGTGTTAACATTCTTGGCCAGTGATCCTGAATCTGATCCTGATGGTAGTGAAGTGCACTACCACCACCTACTGGGCTGGAGTTTGGACAAGACTAACAGGAAAAAGAAACTAAATTCTTAGACCTGCTTCTTTCAGGAATGGCATTAGTTGGCTGCAGTGCTTTTTCCAAGGAGATTCTCTAAGGTGAAATTAAGCTTTAATCCCTTAAGTGCTTCTTCAGGTTCCCTTCTTTCCTACTTTATTTCACTTCCAAATGCTGAACAGACTCTGGGTGAGTAAAATGTGCACACAATCTGGTCTGAGGGTGTTTGTCTGGTCTGAGTCCTGTGTGTCCCATTCTAAGATGGGTAGTAACTTCTCTTAGAAGACTCAAAGAGTCTTCTCTTTGTTTTTTTAACAAAGAACAAGCTACCCTGCTACACTGCACTCTGGGTGCTGTTGATAGCTGCATGTGGATGGGTTAAATGCATTCTAAATCACATTTTGTTGTCATACGCATTCTGTGATGTTTCACTATGATAATAAAATAAAATGTATAAATAAATGAATGTTAATAAAGCATTTAAAACATACAGATTAAGAGGGGAGGTTTATGTATGGTCATGTGTAAAGACACTATAAAGTGGTAGACAAGGTTAAGTGAAAGTGACTATTTGTCATTGTGAACACCAGGGTGCTGTGTTCTGGGATGTTACCTTGCTAAAGGGTACCTCAGTTGGACATGGGCCGGGCCTTGAACCTGCAACCTTCTGTTCACAAGGGCAAGGTTCTAACCATTAGGCCATAATTGCCCAGTCAGTAACAGCTTTGTTGTTCTCTGCTGTGTTGATCTTCGTTCCATGATTTTACTATTTTTGTCAACTTTGTCATCTTGAGATCACAGATATGCTTAAACGTCTTTAAAATCAGCTGCTGTCTGGGTGAAATTATAAAGAGAACGCCAGTCGCTGACTTTACAGTGGTATTTAAAACAAAATGATTTAAACAGCTTTACACAATTCTTGTGCAGATGTCAGTGTGTGCCTAAAAACCTCCCTCCATTCAGCCCAAGCTGTTATTGCAATTGCTTTAAAGATTAGAAGAAGTAGGGAGGAAAAGTGCACCATGTTATACCACCATCTTATTAACCTCCCTTGCTGAGGTTCTAATCAGGATAGTCAACTACAGCTCTGTGATAATTTAGCTCAGTCAAGAGTCATCCCATTTGCTTTCTGCATGAGAGCCTTCTTGCTTGCTGAGCACACTGCAAGAGCAGAAATAAAAGTGAAGAATTTGTCTGCAGGTAGTAAAGGCCATAACGCTCTGGCCCATTGCATCGATAATCCAAGAAAAAGATTTTGGTATGACTGCTTCTGTTCGCTAAAACTGAAAAAAAGAAAAATATGAGCAGTTAGTTCAGGGAAAATAATGGTCTTGTCTTGCTTTGCGCAAGGTTAACTAGATTAAAATTGGAAGGGTGAGGTTATGGCATGAGATGACGTGTTAATGCTCAACTTGTCTGAGTGTTCTATTTCAAGCATTAATATCAATATCTTAACATGGACATACCTCTCGGTGGAGTCCCCAGCATATTTAAAACTACTGGGAGGGTGGAGACTAGCAGATGATTCCACCGATAAACACGAAGCACCACCACATCTTCACAAACTGCATAGAAGAGAAAACTAACTGCTTATTCCATTACTTCAGCTAACACACCTATGACAAAGCCAATTGTGTTTTAATGGACATTAACCCTAAGATGGCTGTGGAATCACCAGGAATCTCACAACCTCCTAATGATAGGCCCAACCCTAAGACAACTGTGCCATATGGGAGCATAAGACTTTTAGTAAAAGTATTTTATGAAGAAACAGAAAAAAACAGTCATGTAAGCCATTGGCAATAAGGTTTTTGTAGAAGACCACTATATTTTAGGCTTTTTGAGAGTGTGAAATGGTTAAAATTATGAGTTTGCCAATTGTGTGGCAAACTGAATTGCTATTTGGTTTTACTTCTTCTTATGGGACATGTTGGAACTAATTGGACCTGGTGTTCATGTGAGACTGTATCCATTTGTTCAAATTACAAGCCTTTTCAAGGGTTGTGCAAATGGGACTTCATGACATTTCAGAGGGTTGCCTACTGTCAGGCATTAAGCATGAGATCTTCCCACCCTATTGACACATCCCACCAAGATAGGCTGTCTGGTCAGGTGCAACACCTGCTCCATGCACAGACTACAAGGTTACAGCTGGAGTGAGCCAGAGTTCTACAGCATTCATCTACGGCCACTGCGAATTCTACAAATGCCTCATAGCCATTCAAAAAAAACCCATTAATGAGGATAAGGTGAGCTTACTTGGAGATTTAGGTTCTCTTAACTGTTGAGGAATAAAATTCCAATGGGATCACATTTGTCCCTTTAGCTCGGACTGCTATGTCAAGGTGCTGACAGCAATCTTCAGGCGCTGACAGCAGCAATGGCTGTTGTCAACTACCTTGAAGCATGGGTCTGCAGCATAATTACAACCACTCAGCAAAAAAGCTCTACCATAAAAGCAGGAAAACAACTCTTAGCTTATTTTTTTAACACAAATGTCATTTTCTTGTAAGGAATTCTAATAACACTTTACAAGACTGTTCCTTCATTAATGCTCATGTACTTAGTATGTAAGCAGTATGAAATGGCTATTATGAGATTTGTATAATGGCTTAGTAATTAATCTGTAACTGCTGTGGCAACTGCTTGTTTAAGTACTTCCACAACTGATAAGTGTGAGTGCTATTAAATGGAAATGATGATCACCACTGACTAGATATTATACAGGTTGTAGATCGGTCCCATCCAGTGAATGAGGTAGTGTGTGTTTGGTGCTGTTTTTGAGAGTTACAGGCACAACAGTGTTCTTGCCCACAGGTTTCCAACCTTGGACCTGGAATACTGCTGTTCACATGTGTTCCATACTATAGGAAAATATTTTCATCAAGAAGGGTCTGGGCACTGGGAAACTGTAAGGAAGAGTATAACTAACACAAATCACACAAGGAATTCTCATACATTTGTATCAGTCCATGTCTGTATCATTACAGTGCTGAAAATGAAGGATGAACCATCCAAATAGTTTGTGGTTAGTGGTGGTCCTGTGGTGGTCTTGTTCCATTCACCCCCACCAAAAACAAATGTAAATAGTTTTGTATATATTATTGAATATTATTGTAAATATTACTGTAATTATTTTGTGTTGTTTAATTTTTTGTTATTTTATTGTATATTGTTTTGTTTATTGTTATTTTGTAAATATTATTAAAATTAATTTAATCGTTATTGTTATTCATTAAGGAGGTTTGGTTTGAGTTTGTGTTCTTTATGTAAGATTTTACTGACAAAACTTGTTTTGAGTAAGAACAATTATTATATAGTATATATTATTCAGTTTTATATCCTTAAGAACAGTTTTGGTGGATGTGTGCTTTCCTTAGCAGTTCCAACCAGTAACAGGCCCATCTGTACATTTACTCAGTTAAAATTTGTGAGGAATTTTACCACAAAATTCTTATTTCAGGTTATTTCCCAGTTTCATCTTTGGGCTCATCTTCATTTTTTTCTGTTGGTGACAACAGCAGGACTGCTGTTAAGAGGGTGAAATATGACAGGGTTGTGGGCAGCAGGGTCTGCCGTTAATTAAGACTTTAACTGCCAAAAGAAAGTCAAAACAAAGGATCAGTTAGATAAATAATTGGTTTCTCAGGAAGTGGGATTATGCCAAGGCATACATTATATTATGCTTACAGTGGAGAATCTTTGCAGTTTGCGCCAACAAATTCAGAAAGGCAACAGCAAATACAAAACTCAAAACATGCCAGCAAATTGGAAAAACTCCCCGAAAAA
>JBBPDA010000021.1:16415993-16427878 GCA_037974385.1 Arnoldichthys spilopterus | reverse complement strand
CGCCAACAAATTCAGAAAGGCAACAGCAAATACAAAACTCAAAACATGCCAGCAAATTGGAAAAACTCCCCGAAAAAGTTCAAAAACACAAGAGAAAAATACATAACATAGCTACAAGTACAAATAGACAACAACAAATAAAAAATACAACAGCACATTCTTATTCAGTTCCTGATGAACAAATAGTGCTTTTTGTACTACATTGTATGTATTACATTGTTGCATACCCAAACAACTGCCCTGGTCCACACAGCTCCAACAATATAGCCCTTTTGACTTTAGCCAGTGAGGAGTAATACTTTCTTCTGAATAACCCAAACTCCTGTAGATGAGACACATATTAAAAAAACAATGAAGGTTGATTCATTTCAGCTCATATTTCCCATAACTACATTTATTCTAGGATCATTTTCCATGACTGGTGTTGACACTGACATGCACTGTAGCCAATCAGCCATGGGCATGAGGTACTCCATAAGGTCCTATCCTTTCCATTTTGACTTAATGTGTTTTTTAATTTGCTGTTGTATTTCTGAATTTGCTGGTGGGTTTCAATTTGTTGGCATGGTCTGCACTTTAGGCCCACCATATTAATCTCTGCCCAGAAAATATATTTTTTACATGTTCATGTCAGACAGACACCCCTACATTGGGCTGTACCATTCCTTAAGTAAATATACTGCTGGATTCCCTCACTCTCTGGCGGACTGTGAAATCTGCAATAATAATAATCATCATCATCATCATCATCATCATGTATTTTATTTATAAATAGTGCCTTTCAGGACACTCAAGGTCACCGTAGAATTCATAACATGTACACAGATCATAGGACTAAAATAAATCAAATAACTAAAGCAACAAGAGACACATTAAACTTATAAATGAAATCATGAGTAACACAAAGGTTAAGTAGTTACAGGAACTTAAAGAGGAACACAGGGATAATAATTAAAAAGTAAGGAAAAACCATTATACTTGTTTGAAAAAAAATCATTTTGATTAAACTTTTAATCCTCATGTTCAAGTTCAGCATATTGATCAGATGTATGTTAATGTTGGGTCAACAATACAATAAAATGTGTTGGATGAGAAGAACCAGTAAACTCAACAGTAAGAACATAAAAAATTAATATAAACATTTAAATATATATAATATAAACAAATAATAAAATATATACAAATATATAAAAGGAGCATAGAAAAGGCTTATAAATACGCATGGTGTTGTGCACTGAGAAGAAGGAAATGAGCCCATTACAGTCTTAAAGAAGTCCATAATGTAAGGAAAAGAGTTTGTGTAAAGTGCAATGGGCGTCAAACATAAATCCAAAAGTGTTTGCTGCATAGACTTGTAGTGGGTTTTACTAAACACGTGAAAGGGAATTATGTTCAAAAGTTTAGCTTAAGTGTAAGAGGAACTTGCTGAACTTGTCTAGCTGCCTTCATTCAAAAAATAGCAACTAGCAACTAGGCAGTACCTGGCTACACTCTCTGGAGGCAAACATCCAAACAAGTTCAATAGCAAAAGTTTTGTTAGAGAATATTATGTTAAATATTTGTCAACTAGGTTTTGATGTCATGAAAACAAGCATTGAGAGCACTGGGGGGAAGAGTGGAGGTTGTATTAGTGGACATGTAGAGCTGCAATATGAAATAAAGTGTATTTACTTACCATTGTGGCAAATACACGATTAAGGTTTTCTTACTTAATGATTAACTAAGCAGAAAGTAATCAAGTGTTACAATATTTCTTCATATCTCATTCATCACTTTTATAAACTACTGTGCCGTTGACAGCAAACTGCTACGCCGCTGCTTTTACAAGCCCACATTAGATTAATATGCATCATTAAAGACAACAAGCTGGAAAAAGCAGGAATAAAGAAGAATGATTTGCAGCAGGTAGTGATGATTACTCTATGTGCCACTACCTATTTATGCATGTAAAAGAAGGTGTTGCAGATTATGTGTGCCATTCTGGTGAGACAGTGGACAGAACTGTTTGTTACTTGTTTTCTGTTCAGCTATATTTATTTATATCAATGTAGTTTTTAATGTAAATGAAGGTTGGTGGTTGAATCCAGAAAGGATGTGATTGATCACTGATTGATCACTGATTATAGGAAGAAGCTATACCAGGAGACTCAAATAGGGACGGCAAACAGCAGTTTCAGCCAGTATGTGTTTCTAGTTTTCAATGGTTTAAGACTGTCTGGTAAATTTTTGAAAACAAATTAATTAGTAGTAGTGTCATAAATATGCAGCAATGGCTATAACTGTTAAAAACACCCCCAGTAAAGGGTTAAGAAACAATGATCTGACATATAGAATAATGTTAGCTAGTGAGGGCCAGGATCAGGATATAGCTATTTTAGAGCACCTACACAAATCCTATTTAATTATTGTTATCTATTTATTTATAAACCCCTAATCAACCTCTCAGATATTTTTAAAAATATATAATCCAATCAAATATTTAAAAATACTTAAATTATATGAATTGTGATGCAGTTGGTAGCTCTGTCACCTCACAGTGAGAAGGTGGAGTGTGCATGTCCTACCCATGTCTGTATGGGTGTCTGCTGGGTTCTCTGTTTTCCTCCTACAGTCCAAAGACATGTTCGTCAGGTAGACTGGAGATGATAAATTGCCCCTTAGGTGTGACTACGTGTTTGCCCTTCCATGGACTGAAGAGCTGTCCAAGGTGTTTCTCCACCATTCACTCTGTGAGTGCTGGGATAAACTCCAGAACCCCCGCTACCACGGGTTGAATTTATTTAAATGAATAAAATAAAACTTAACATAAACTAAGGAAATTAATAAACCTAGACTAAGGCAGGAGAACAACAGAAACATGGCCAGAAAACGGGATAACAGAAAAGGGTCTCAGACGACATACTCTAATATGCACATACATAAACACAATAACCAACAAGGACTAGAACAAACATACAAGACTCAATAGGGTACTAAACGAGGAACACCTGACGCAGGGAGGAGACATGAAACAAGGGACAGATGACACGGGCGGAGACAAGGCGGGGCTAAGTCAAAACAAAACACAAAACATGAGGACAGGAAGCACATCGGAAGACATGAAATGTAACGACGACGAGAAGACGAGATGAGACGTTACACGGGTAGGATAAGTGCCTCAGAAAATATATGAAAAATCTAAAAATTCAAGGTTAAATAGTGTAAAAGTGAATTTTATGTCTACTGTAAAAAAAATACACTTTTTCTGATACACCTATAGAGGTATATTTTAGTGTTTAATGTTTATTTTAAGGTCTCATTGGTTTGCATTTATAGCATGTCTAAAACCAGACAACTTTGACTTTTACAAAAGCAGAATGTCAATAACTAATTTGTACCTTGAGAATTTTACTTTGTAAAATAATTGTAAGAATTCTAGACCAAGAATTCCCACCCTCTGGACAATGGACTGGTATTGGGCCGCACAAGAATAATGTTTTATTATAGTCTGCAATGTTTTTTATTTAGAAAAGTGGCCACAACTGTCTCTATTTATTTTTCGGTAAGCCCACAAGCAAACCCCAGCAAAACAAATTAAAAATAAAAAAACAGATTTTGCAGGAGAACTTTTTTGTAAAGAGGGAACGACCCAATGATAAGACAGTACAAGACTCTTAAGGGTGACAACGAAAAAAAGAGAGCTGCGTTGAAAAGAGAATACCAAGAGTCCAACTTAAATTATGAGTTCATTGCAACAGGTGATTCACATTCAAATTATAAGATGTGGTGACCGGCGATCCAATGAAGCCTTGAAACCTTGAAACTGGCTTTGCCACACAAAGACCAAGTACAGTGCATTAAAAGACCAACTTTTTCTCCTCTAGACCACGACAAATGCATAACCATATTGTGAAGTGTTACAGGCATTCTTTACCAATAGTCTTGGCCCAGAGGTTAAGGACTAAATTATATGGACATCGAGACCTTGATCCCCTTCAATTTGTTGCTTCAGGTGTTGACTGCCTACTCCACCAAAAGCTACCTACAGTACTATATGACCTGAAAGGTCATATTGCTAGGGGTATGAGGACATTAAACTGTGTTAAGACAAATTTATGCACAAATGCAGGTAATTTCAAAGGGTTCACTTACTTTATCTTGCCACTGTATATACAAGAATAGTGCCGAAAGTTTGTACTCTACTCAAGAAGAGCAGTATTTTATTGAAGGTATTATCTGGTAACAAAAAAGGGATTCACCTTTCATGGTATAATCTATCAATCGTTATTCCTTCTGCATTCTGCCGTTGCCTCTGGGTTCTTAGTTTTTATAAAAGCATTAAGGATATTGGAAACATTGAAAAAAATAAGTACATTCAATGGAAATAGTTGATTTTTTAAATCATATTTTAACAAGCAAACATTTCACCATTGTTAATATAATGCCTACAGACAAAGGTGATACACTTGAAAAAAACAGGATTTATTCATCGACTGTATCAAAAGATGTTCTATGGTGAAAGTAAGTGCACCTTTGACCTCAGAAGCTAGTACGGCCCCATTTAGAAAAAATGTCATCTTTTGAGTGTTTTGCATAATTGTCTGCCAGTCTTTTACATCAGCTTGATGGAAATTGTAATCACTCTTCCATGCAAAATTAATTTAGCAGCATTATGTTTGAGGACTTTCTTGCATGTACTGTCCTTTTTAAATCCCCCCATAACATTTCAATGAGGGTTAAAATCTAGGTTTTGTCTAAGCCATTCCATAATCCTTAATTTCTTTTTTTTGAGCCATTCTTTGTTGGATTTGCTATTGTGCTTAGGATCAGTATCCACTGAAAGGTCTACCTGCGGGTCACCTTCAACTTTTAGACAGATTATCTTCAAGCACTTTGATATAATGCAGATTGCAAAGCTGAATCAATGCCTACAAAGACACTTAGATGCTGAGGAGACAAAGGAAGCCCAAACCTTAACATTTCCACTACCACACTTTACAGTTAGTATAGGACCACCTCCTGGTAACCTGTCTTTGGTCCACATATGTGTACTGTTACTGTGGTTTTGATACATCTGTCCAGATTCCAAAAGGCCTGATCATTGCCTGAGTGGTCTTTGGCAAAATGTAGTTTTGCTCTAATGTTTTTTGGAGAGCAAGGGCTTTTTACTGGCACTGTCCAATCTCTTTCTGATCATAGACATATGCACTTTCACACCAGCTGTTGAAAGAGTTCTCTGCAGATGCTGCGGTGGTGGTTTTTGAAGACTTCTTTTCACATCAAACAGTCTGCTTTTAGGCTGAATTTTATATATAACATTCTAGGACAAGGAAAAGTTTAACAATATACTACTCAAAGACTATCAGACAGAGACAGACATCTGATGAAGTAAAACATCAAAACATTTTGCAAAGACTACCTTGTACCTCACAGACACACAGAGAAATGCTCCTTTTACAGTTATGCACATCAAAATATCCTGCTGTGACGTTCCCTATGCAGGCAGCAGGCATTCATGAATAGGCAGAGCACACATGCTGCTACCAGGGCAGGGGCAGAACCTGCTGTCACATATGGAGAAGAGCAGGAGGTATAGGCAAGCAGTGAGGAGAGAACACAAGCTGGAGTGAATAAACAGAAGAGTGTGGGTGGGGCATGTGTGAGTGCTTATGTGTGTGTGTCTACATATGGTGCAAACTCCCACATGCTTTCACTGCAACACCTGCTGAAGGTCAGCTAATGGAGTACAGATGCAGAAGGCTGAGAATGTTATGATTGGATGAGTGCATGCACAAGCATGTTTACTTACCGAAATATTAGGACGATCCAGGATGTCGACCTTTCCTTGGAGTCCAGTGGCCACTGGAGCGCAGGGTGGCCAGAGCTGATTAATTAAAGAGCCCCTGAGGTCAGTCAGACGCAGAGGACCATGCCATTTGTCATCAGCTCAGAGTAATGGAGCGTGGCAGAGTGGAGAGGCTCTCATTAAGAGTGATAAACTCAGCCATCCCTTACAAGGCCTCTCCACACTCTTAACACAGGCCAGGGTGACACAAACATCCACCCAGACTCTCCACTCTGCAGAGACATGTTCCCCCCTGATTCCATAGAGTTACGATCATCATAGTCCCTTAAGGCATAAGAAAATGCCTTTTAATGTACCCTTCTTCTTAAGTAAGGCAATCTCTGTCTATTTCTTAAACAAAATAAAAAAGAATTGTCATGAACTACAATTTAGAGCAAGTTACTTCTTTGTCTAACTGAACAAATGTTTTCCACATATTAAATAAGCTGTTAATAACTTGAACTGTGATCTGTCTGCATGCTCATACTTGTTCAGAAACTGGCTTAGCATATACCCAGTCACCAGCTTTGAAATTGCACAGCTAGATGCCATATAATGGACTGAGAAATTAGCCTTTTTACAAATTCCATTTCCAGAAAAGTCTGGAAATTTTATAAAATGCAATAAATATGATTTATTTTAATAAAATCTGATGCTTGCAACACACTTTTAAAAAGGCTGAGCAGAGATAGAGGCACATAGAGACTGTGTTTTATCACGTTTTCTTTTATTGCACTTTTTAATCCTTTCGGAACTGAGGAGCCTAATTGTTGCAGTTTTACTGTCGTATGATTCTCCTCTTTATGATTCATCACACATTTTCAAATAGGCTTGTCACGACACCAGAAAGTTATAAGTAAATGCCAGTACCAGTTAAAGTCCCCACACAATCTCCCTATACACAGAGTGTAAGCAGTAATTCAAATTTACTCACATGGTGACTGATCATTACTCTAGAAATATTTATTCATTCATTTCAGTTCATTGTCAAAATTGCTTCTTCCATTTCGAGTCGTGGGGAAGATGGACCAGCTGACTACGGGTCCAAGGCTGGGTACATCCAAGACAGTAAGACAACCCATTTATGTAAATTGCTTAAATTATATTTTAATGAGAGATAATCAATACTTAATGGTAATGCTGTTTGCCTACAGTTACGAGCTATTGTTACATCATATTAGCCTAAATGTTATGGACTTTAGCCAGTGCAAAAGAAATTCTTTCTGATTCAAACAGCGGAAGTTTCATCACATCTCCAAGGCAAATGGCAAATGGTGTGAAGTAGTTCTTTATCCTGGGCCATCTTTGCAGACATGATAACAGTCTTTTTGTTTTATCACGAGTTAAATGACTAATTGATGACAGAATAAAGGTTATTTGTGGTCTTGCAGGTACGGAGCACAAAAAAAGCTTACAAGTTTCTTGTCCATGTAGTTATTTGATGTTAAATTTCTCATTGACATTTGAGACACCTTTCATATGGATATCTAGGAAATATTTTCTCACTGCCTACTTTTGCATTCCTCTTTATTGTGCCAATAATGATTGTGTATGATGTAAGAATTAGAAGAAGGAAAGTCACAGGGGAGATAAATGAGCTTCGTCTACCAGCGCATCACACCAGCTCGGAATCCCACCACCTCTGCTTCCCTGACGGGATCTCAAGCTGACTTTCATATCAACGGCGGAGGAGCTGTTTGGAGTTTCTCAGGACAACTGCAGAGCTCCATCCTGTGATTCCCAATATCAGACGCCCCCCCTGCCAGGCCAGCAGCAGCGGCCAGTCCCTGAGGCGAGCACCCCTGCTGGAGCATCAGAGCATCTGTCACTCCTGAAGCTCTCGCTCTCGCTCTCTCTCTCTCTCTCTCTATCTCTCTCTCACCTCCTTCTCTCCAAACTCTCTCTTTCTTTTTGTCTGCCTGGATGCCCCCTCATACCTCCATTCTGCAGAAATGAGAGATGGGAGAATCCCACAGCTCGAACCTTTTTCTAAAGGCAAAACTTGAGCTGACACCGGGGAAAATGCATTACCATCTGGCTCCACAGCTATGGTCCAAAAGCCACTTGAAGTAACAACCTGAGATAAGGTTCCTAATGTAGCTTGGGAAGAAGTAACACTTGTAGCACTGGCACAGGTGATTCCCCAGCCACTAAAGCAGCTGCTTTAAAAAACACTCATGCCTCAGCTATTCAGAAGAGAGATTTCTAAACATCAGCAAGACTAGCTTGTTTCATGGATCCTCAGGATCCTCAGCCTGGGTATACAGCAGTTCTAGCACTTCCCCAAATAAACAATTGAACAATTATTATACAACATTTTAAATATTTTGGAGCAAAATTTTCAGTTTTACTTGACTTGATAGGCTAAAAATAATTAAAGATGTATTCCCCTTTTTGAAACAGTACACACCAACCCTGCTCTTGGAGATCCAGCACTCTGCAGAATGAGAGTGTAGGGTAATCCATCTAATTATTGTGGTCAATAACAGCCTTGTTTAGCCAAATGAGGTGTGTTACATTGACACAATGAGTTGAGGCGTACATGACCAGTCAAAAGTTTTAGAACACCCTGTTTTTCCAGTGTCCAAACCTTTGCGGCTTTACTTTCACCCCTTTCTGTCCAGTTCATCCCAAACCAGCTTGCAGAAGCTGAAGTCTGGAGAATGTCCTGCTCTTCCATTAACTGAATCTATTGCTGGATTATTTTCTTCTAACATTGTGGATTACTATCTTACTGTGTGTCTTTGTTTCTTGCCTTTTTCTTCCCATTCTGATAGTGATATACACTACTACTTCTTGCATTACAGTACTGTGCTAATGATGCATCAGAGGGTGTATGGTATAGAGTGTTCCAACTCTGCTTTTGTTCAGACAGAGGGGTTTGTAGGTCATCAGCAGAAGTTGGGGCTCCTGTGGCAATTGTTTGCGTTAACCTTTAAGGCTTCGTTTACTTCCATTGCTGCAGGAAAGCTGTAAGAAAGGGAGAAGTCTGTTGTCTATTAAGTCTTCAAGATTTTGGACCTAAACTTTTTATTAACAATGTATTTATTTATTGCAGCCACTTACCTTTGTACAATTTAAGTTTATTCACTGTAACTGAACTGCTTGAATTACCAATACAAACTGGAAAAACAGGGTGTTCCAAAACTTTTGACTGGTAGTGGATCTCTATGATAGGGTTGTCTGATCTTAGCCTTAGTATCTGCTTTGCTGGTATAAAAACCTGCAACCTCTTCGGACTACATATAAGATGGGACCTCTGGGACTGGCGCACCACCAAAAGAGTTAGGATGCAAAATTGTCCAGTGTGAAGTATGGTGGTGGATTTGTGATGTTGTGGGCCTGAATTGATCAAAATGACTTGAACTAGAACTACAGAGAATGGAAAGATGTAAGACTTTTGTCATAATTATCTGTAAATTGTCTTGGTTTTTTTTTGTCTTTTATTTCTCACCTTTACCAAAAAGTGCCAGTAATTATGAAGGACATTGCAGAGGCAGCTGAGGACAGGATGCATTACATATAGATAGGCAGAAACTAAATCTACCCACTCAGAACTAAACTATTTGTTCTCATGCTATGAACCATTGCCAGTGTGTTGTGTGCTAAAGCAGGGATAAGAAGTGCCTTTTGTTGGGAGAGAGTGCATATTTAGCACTAGCCCTCAGCTCCAGTCCAACTGTATGACTGAGATATTGCTTGAGCCAAGACTTTGTTATTGCTCTCTTCAGGGGAGCCCTTTTCCCCTATTTTTTCAACCTCTGATCACATTGATTTTAGGCATGTACAATTCGGCACTTTAAAAAGATATCTAGAGGTGTAGACGCATCCACAGCATGCCTAGAATTCAAGCAGGCGCATGAATTGAAAGACAAAAGAACTGATCTACATTTGAATAATAACACCAGAATATTTCATTTCACTTTCTCTTCCATTGCCTGTTGCTTCAAAACAGTGGGGAACCCCCAGGGCCATCTATGTATGAGAAGGCCTAATGATATCTGGCAACCACAAAAAAAATTTTTTATGTATTCGAACTCTTAAAGTGTTGTAGTAATAGTCTTATTTTACTGTTTACTTTTGGCTGGAAACTTAAAATGCACAATGGAAATATTTCCTCTAAGATTTTTTCCCCATTGCAACTAAGTAGACACAGCAAAGCAAATTCTCGCATTGGTTAAGCCTGGAGCAGGCCTTATATGTTCAGTTCACTAACAACCCAAATAAGACATGACTGTGATATAATGTTTAGGTCTGTTAGATGTTTTTAATGAAACATATAGAATGTCCAAACTTCAAATGTCTGTTTAATTTATAGAGGCCAAAAATGTTCACTTGTACCACTATACTAACCACTTACTACTACTAAGCACACACTCTCTACACTTCTGCCATCAGGCAAACACTACAGTGTGGAGTCTAGGACAACAAGACGAACCAACAGGTTCTTTCCACAGGCAATCAGGCTTGTGAATGACACACTGACCATTCCCGCCAATGTGAACTGTCACACAACATCTCATTATAATACTGTCTGTCATACATCCATATTTGCTGCTGACCCGTACAGTGTTTATAGTAATGCACACTGCACTGTAGGACTATCTTGGTTAAATTTAACTCTATTACAATGTTAAATGTTAAATATCTGTTACTGCCATCTATCTGCTGCTCACAATAATGCACAATGCATCTTGTCTTTTTGTCTATTTGCACTGCCACATCCACATACTGCAATCATGCACTTTGCACTTTGTTAACGCTGCACCTACTACCAGCCATTATCAATTACCCATTGTATGGATCTTTAATCTGTATGTGAATTTATTACTCATTATGTTATTACGTTTGTGTTATCTTTTTTTTTTTTAACTTTGGCAATGGAGGACTAGCAAAGTATAATTTCATTGGACAATGTAACTGCTTGTTGTACTGTGCACATGACAAACTCTTAAATCTTGAATCTTGATTATACTGTTGGAAGCCCCATAGGGGTACTATTAGATATTAAAATATATTTTTTTCTGTACTATTTAAATCCTATATTATATATTTAATTAATAGATTAAATACTGAATAACATTTACATTCCTGGTAAAGGTAGTAAATTACCTTCTACTTGCATCTGATCAGGGCTGTGCATCCTTAATTGTGCTACTCGACCTTAGTGCAGCCTTTAATACTATTGATCACACCATCCTCCTTGACAGACTAGAAAATGTTGTTGGAATTAAGGGAACAGCCTTTTTGTGGTTTAGGTCTTATCTGACTAATCAATATCAGTTTGTAGATATGAACGGTGACTTCTCTAGGTAAATTTTTGTATACCACAAGGCTCAGTTTTAGGCCCCCTGCTTTTCTCTTTGTATATGCTACCTCTGGGTAACATTATTCGAAAACATGGAGTAAACTTCCATTGCTACGCTGAAGTTATATGTTTCCGCACAGCCTGGTGAGAAACACCAACTTAATGTAATTGAGGAATGTGTAAAGGACATTAGACAGTGGATGCTTCTAAACTTCCTACTATTTAACTCTGATAAAAAAGAAGAACTCATTATAGGGCCACCTGCAGCTTGGAGTAAGCTGTCCAATCACACACTCTGGAGGGCCATATTGTTTCTTCTTGCATAGCAATGAAAGATCTTTTTGTGATCATTGACCCCAATCTTTCATTCAAAGCTCATGTAGATAATATTACTAGGATTGCCTTCTTTCATCTCAGAAATATTGCTAAGATAAGAAATATTATGTCATTAAATGATGCAGAAAAACTAGTTCATGCTTTGTTACCTCTCGGTTAGGTTATTGTAATGCTTTACTGTCTGGATGTTCTAATAGTTGCATAAACAAGCTCCAGATAGTTTCGAATGCAGCAGCAAGAGTTCTTACTAGAACCAGAAGAAACAATCACATCACTCCCATTTTATCTAATCTGCATTGGCTCCTGATCAAATTTTGCATTGACTATAAAATACTGTTATTGACCTATAAAGTACTGAACGATCTTGCACCACAGTATCTGAGTGAACTCTTGGTCTCTTATGATCCACCACACCTA
>JBBPDA010000021.1:16393173-16411533 GCA_037974385.1 Arnoldichthys spilopterus | reverse complement strand
TCTCAGCAAGAATGTAAACCAGAGACTTTTTGATCTGTAAGCCAGACTTCAGTTGGAGAGTTTAGTGTGTCTCATAGCTCACCATAGATTAGAACCAACTACTTTGTCAGGAAAGAGAGATTTGACGGACAAGTTGCCATTTTTTTGGTCTGCTAGCCAGCAGGGATATCTGTGGATAGAACTGGTGGTTAGTTCTCCTCCAAGCATGTTGAGTTGTACAGTGATGAGAAGATTTGCTGGTTTTATGTGACTTGGAGGAAGCATCCTCCCTGATTGGTAGTACTGTGTGATGAGGGAGTCCTAGCTAGAAGGTGGAACTGGAAAGTGAAGAGGAAAAAATGTGACGTCATATAGTCTCTAATGAATTTATGAAGTGAAGTGAAAAAGACTATTTGTCATTGTGAACACACTCAAGCACCACAAATATGACCTCTACATTTAACCCATCAGACACACATGGAGCAGTGTGTTGCTATTGACTTTGCCCGGAGAGCAGTGGACCGGGACAGTACCTTGCTTAAATGGTACCTCAGTGGTGCCTGGGCTGGGACTTGAACCTGCAACCTTCTGTTGAGTATATAACTCAGTGACTATATCTATTCAATCTGTAAATACTGTACCTGTATTTAAAGAGCAAAAACTCATCAAGGTCAGCAAGTAAAAACACAGCTTGACACAATGTCTGCTTAAAATTTTTAGTAAATAATATCCACTTACAATGAGAATAAGGCTTTAATGGAGGTGCTGCTGCAGCACAACAATGCCAAGTGTCTGCATAAACATTTGCTCATTTATGAGTGGCAAAGCATGTTTAGACTGAGCTGAGTTTTAATGAACATTTACTCTTTATTTATTGTGCATCTTAAACTGTTGAGAAATCATTACATATGCCAATAAAATGTTTCTTTCTAGTGGTGAGGGTTTTTTATAGACATTAGCAGGAGAAAGAATATGAAAAACACTGTAGCCATAGAAATATAATATATTTAAAAAAAACAATAAAATGTTTGGACTGATTAAACATTTTTTGTGCATGAACCACTATTATATATAATTTTAACTTTTTACCAGGAAAAATTAAGCATTTCCAGGCTCAATGACCAGTAATCTCTAGAGGAGTCATAGTGCACAGAGCAGGCAACCGTCTGGAAAAGCATGTTTTCTGTTAAACAAGCAAAGAAAACTGCTGCATGGGCATGCATATTCATAGATTTTCAAATAGTTGACATAGAATTGATAGTCACAATAAATGTGGCCAGTTCACATGCAATACACATTGTAAGCCATTGTGTGTGTTTTGGGAGCGTCTAAGGCTCAGACTATTGTAATAATGATGGACTTTATCTGAACCCTCAGACATGTATGGAGTGCAAGGAATAGGAAGTGGACCAATGCACCAAAAGGAGAGAATGCTGTAGACAGTGAATTCTCTTTGCCAGCTCAAACTACAATATACCCTGTAAGACCACTTTGGGGAGTAACAGTCGCAAGCACTTTCGAGTCAAGATCAGAAATGGAGTTGGTGCTTTTGAGGGTGCGTGGAGCTGAGCATGAAGAGACAGCAAAAACCTTTAGATTTTCTACTCCTTCACTTCAGTGAAAGAGGAATTACAGGGGAGAGCAAGCAACATGTCCATTTCTGGGTCTTTCAGAGTCTAAAAATGAGAAAAGAGAGAAGCCCCTCCATACTCTATTTGCTTCTAGGGCAAAACATATTGACATTTCACATTGAACTAATAGTTGATGAATGAAACGACAAACCCTAAATATTGCTCCTCTGGCTGTGATTGCAGATAAAAGGCGATGTAATAGACCTCCAAATTATTTCTAAAATCAATGTAGCTTTATCTGGTGGGAGTCTTTAGATTAAAATTGGTTTTTAAAATCCAGGTTTGAGGCATTATCTCCTTTCTAATTCCTTGCGTGTAATGAATACAAAATGATCCATGTATGGAAATGATGTTAAATCGATATGGCTTTCCCGCGCCACAAAAAAAACACAGATTTACTGAAAACCCTCTATTAAGGCAGACAAACCACACACCAAGTGGGTTTAGCAGCAAAGCTTGGAACCACAGTCACATCCACATGTGAGGGTCTTCATGCTGGGCTAAGATAAGAAGAATATGCACAGCAGCTGCACTGTAAGGAAAGCTGTGGAGATAGCTATTGATCAATGAAGATTAGATTGGTTTGAGGAGACATAGATTGTGCTAAGCTCTTTTGCCCCCCCTCTCATTTTTTTCAGGTTGAGAGAAGTTGATGGTACATTAAGGACCAGGCTGATCCTAAGTGCTTGGTGTGCGCCGCTGCAGGGGAGACAGAAGGATTAATCCCACAGAGGAGCGTCTTGCTTTAGGCACTTTTGATGAGATGTATGAAAACGAGGAGACAGGAGAAGAGATAGGATGAACCACAGTGGTTCTCCATGTGCGGGATTGCATTGAGACCGTATGTACACATGAACACACAAGGAACGTATGAATATATGTGCGCGAGTGTGTGGGCGAGTGTGAAAATGAAAGAGAAACTCACACACACACTCATACACACACGGACACCCTCTCACACCCAGTTTACTTCCTCGGGAAGCACTTTAATGAGTGTCTGATGACTGGAGCCCTGCATATCCAATTCCTTTTACATTACTCACAGAGGAGTCGGAGATGTATGTGCTAGTTTCTCAGCCAGGCGGGGCAAACGAGGTAAGCCGACTTCTCAAACTTTTGAGTCATGAGACCAGTAATCCTGAAATACAGTTTGGAAGTTGACAAGAGGGAAACTTTTCCCAGTAAGTTAATTTAACCTGCACGTCTGTTAAAATTACCAGTATACAACAGATAGCTTGGAATTTCTGGATTTAGAGATGATCTAATGACTGTAATATTGATTAATAAATATTATTATAATTTAATTATAAATTCAGTTATAATTGAAATCATCTGGATTGAAGATCACACTCACAGCTCAATGGCAAAACGTCTAGACCATCTCTTAAGACCTTCACAGCCATTCTCACTACAGGTTTGTGTGAGTTTTCTTTTGCTTGACAGAGGAGGTATGTAGATACACATCAATTTTGCATGAGGATGCTTATGATTGATGGTGTGGCGTGTCAGTCACTAGTTAATCACCGGGTGCCACCTACCATAATATTTTCTGGGCAGTGATGGCTTAGTGTTTAGGACACTGCCCAGGCACTACTGAGGTACCCTTGAGCAAGGTACTGTCCTGCCACACTGCTCCCCAGGTGCTGTTGCTAGCTGCCCGCTGCTCCACGTGTGATGGGTTAAATGCAGAGGTCACATTTTGTTTTGGTGCTTGAGTGTGTTCACAATGACAAATAGTCACTTTCCTTTCACTAATCTGCCATGCTTTTGTGTTGTCATTTTGTATTTGGCATCATGCCCATGGCTGCAAATCTAAGTACCACCACTATCATGACGAGTTAAATAAAAGTCTGTCTGACTCATACATCTTGCCGTGCATACATCTTTTCTCTGATTGTCACTGTATCCTTGGAATTATGAGGCTGGTAGCAAGACAAAATACATGTAACACACCCCACTCTTAGAGTTACCAAGCGTGGCCCTAATTAGAATATGCCACGCTGGCACTTACATTTTGTACATGAGAGAGAGAATAAGGACTGCTAACTAAGGTTGGTAGGAGGGACTACTGGCATCTTTACAAGAAATGGCAGATGAAAACTAAAATGGCTCCCTCAACCAAAACATGGTCTCTCTCCTCCCGCTCACCTCTTCTGCTTTTAATAGAGTAACTCCATCTCCCCCTACACCTGAGGAGCCTGATCTATACTTTTTTAAAGGGTCATGGCCAGGTGTGCCTCATGCCTGCTGACTGCTCCTCTTGAACAGTCTCTACCACTCTCTGCCAACTAGGGCTGGAACAGGGGCAGAGGAATTATCTCCCCTGATGGCCGGTGTATGGGTGGAACAATTGCTCCCTCTGCTGGCTGGCTGTGGGGGTGGAGGCCCAGAACACCCCCTGCTAGCTGCTGGGTGGCACGGACCTTACAGAATGTTGCATGTAATCTAACACTGAACTGACATGACTAGCGACCTCATCAAAACACACCACACAAACCAGAAAGCCTCGCTAAATATGATCGTTAATGTGCTTTGGCAGTATTAGTTAATGGATTTAAGTGTTGAATTTAATAGTTGACTCACTTTCATGCATTGGCATTTCAGTACACAGGAGTATTAGCTTGGCTAGCATGGATGTCACAATATTCATGTTTCGACTCCTTCACAGTCTCATCATTCAAAGGATCCAGTAACAGGAAAATGTACACAGATGAAACATATCAGCTTTGGAACATTTTTGTCTAAAGAAAGGTGGTATAGTGGCATTTTTTTATGAATGCCTTTCATTTAAGAAAAACAACACCTTAGACAGGTTAGAGTTGATATGATATCATGGCATGATATTGAGAACAGAATAAGGCACTTTCATTTTATGTAGAATAATCTTTGACATCTTTGTTTGGGAAAATGTTTATTAATAATGTTATTTCTGAATTCTGGTTTATTATCGTATTGTAATTTATTCCCCACCATTTTTTGAAAACAGTGCTTCACATGGTACCAATCAACACCCCTTGGTACCATGTTAAAATCAGTCTAACATTATTTTACAACAGCTTTGAATGTGGATCTCAGTTGAGTTCAGAATCAGAACTGATTAATGATTATTTATTTGAATTTTTAAAATCTCAAAATGTTGCTTATTTTCCAGATGGCATTTGTTTACCCAGCAATGCATTCACATGTAGCAAGGAAAGTTTTCCTTTCCAAGACTACACTCTAAATAGAATATAAAGACCAAGTGCTTGCATTGGGAGGTCACCTGAGATAACACAAACCACAGGCAAGCAAATGAACTCAACATTGTTTGAACCTTCTTCTCTGAGGTGATGATGTGCCTCATAAGTCCTTTTTATTCTCATTCTTTGCACATATCAAAGGGTCACTGCACTAAAAAGGTTCTAGGCACAGGCAGCCCTCCACCCCAGAAATCTATGCTCTCAGATATTGCCACCACTTACTCTCTCTCACACACACACACCTCTTTGATTAGCTTTCATGGGCCTCCTGTAACATTTGCACTAAAGACATGCCATAATGTGTGACTTATCACAAATGAGCCAGTTCCGCCTGAGTTGCTGCAGACAACCAGGGAATGAAAACATAATGCGAAGCTGGCAGCCTCTGAAAGGCTCCCTGACAATCTACGAAATCAACACAGCAGCCATGGCTAGCCACGTGTGTGTGTGTGTGTGTGTGTGTGTTTGCAAGGAGGTTGGAAGCTTTCATTGCCACAGCTTCCAGGATCAGATTTACAACATTTTCTACGCAGAAGGTGTAAGACAATTCCCAAGTCACTGCTGCCATAAGCTGTCTTTTTTTTATACAAATTGCACTGAATCTTTTGCAAAGAGTATTTTTTCCCAATCAGCTAGCATATCCAATGCTGGTCAGTGGTCAGTGCCCAAGTAATTACTCTAACACCCTCCCTGGGTGCTGTTGATAGCTGCCTGCTTGTGCATGTGGGATGGGTTATTTGCAGAGGTTACATTTCGTTGTGATGCTTAAGTGTGTTCACAATGGCACATCTTCACTTCGAAAAGTTTCGACCTTTCCTAATTGCTATACTTCTCAAAATGGATGTACTTCCCAAAAACAAGCTAAAACATGGATCCATCTGACCATCTTTTGATCCAACTTAGATGTGCTTGGGTATAAAGAACATGGTCGTGTTTCTGTATAGAATTGAAATTTGTTTTTTTCTTAGCAAAATAGAGGTTCAGGTGTGGCATGACAGTTTCCTTATGACTGCCTTCTGAGAGTTTGAAGGTTACACAGAGAGTGAGCCTTGAGCGGATCCTCCTTTTATACCCAGTCATACTGCCCTCAACTGTTCCTAGCTCACCTGTTTTTTGTGGAATTTGTCAAAAACTTAAATATATATATAATGTTATTTTTCTCCATCACACCATATTTGAGTGCGTTGCAAATTTGTTTATATTAACAAAATATATTTAAGTAGAAAACATTGAAAATCTTTTCTTTGAACTTTTATCAGTTAAATAAAAGAGAGAAAGAACAAATAACATTCTTGTTTTTATTGCATTTTAGGAAAAATCTCAGCTCATCTCTGGAAATGGGGTTTGTAGCCTATTAATATTTTATTTCATATTTTTAAAATATACAGGCCTGCATTGGCTGACATGACCACTTGTATTTACATTCTGCTGTCAACACAGGGCAAGTATGAATGTAAAAAGGAGAGTAGTTTAGGAAAAAATAATATGGAAAGTCAGTGTTTTAGAGTCACTAGGTGAATTCTGGAGAATCTTTGAGAGTTAACATTGGTATTTTGCTTGGATATATTTTGCTAGCTGAAGGCCTTTGCTCCCTTCTAGCTGCTGGAACTGTAAGTCTCCCAAAACATTTTTGTTATATAAATACACACACACAAACTTTTCTGGTGATACTGAGTAGTACAAAAACCTAACTAATATTTAGCTATTGAGTGAAGAATCAGATAAATAATAAAACATTTAAAAATAAAATGCATGCAGTACATATATTTGTACAAATCTATATACACATACATGCACATATAGTACGACTGACCCACATCTTTCTGGGCACAAATATAAAGATGCATCCACTAATTAAAGTTTCTTTAATGATGTACAGAACTTACACAGGGAATCAAACTTGTAGCAGTCAATTGAGAGACTGAGGAAGTTTGATCAGAAATCCACATTGTCTGCAATACCTTTTTGAAGCATTTTTGAGGAGGCACTGAAAATTCCATTCCTGCCAAAAATGTACCTTTCTAACATCACCTTATTGTATGATTCTTCCATAAATATAAGAGTGCATAAAGTGTGTTTAGGCTCATAAATATTTGGTTCTGAACGCACACTATTGCACCTGAACCTGGAAGAAAAGAAAAGTCCTTATACATCTCAGTCTGTTGTGTCCGCCACATCAAACAGCCACAAGGTCAGGCTTACCACTTTCACAGTATGACCCCCAAATGTTAGGAGCAAAGTTACCTTCCATCAAAGATGGGCAAACTGACCTTTCTCTGCTTTAATAGTCCTCCTTTAGGGAGTATGTTAAGGTTGGGGAAGCAGCCTTTTCTCCTCATAACAGCCACCTGCAGGGTGTCAAAATCGTTCTATGGAGACCTTTGGTAATCTATTTTATATGAGATTCACATCACACTTGACCTCATCCAGAGCCCAAAAAGATAAAGCTGACACCACCACATCCATCATAAGTTTGCTGTATCTCACACAGCCATGTCTACCATCTGCTACTATGTTTCCTGTCCTAAGGAAAATATTTAATCAAATGTAGGCTAGTGTTTGCACAGACTAGTCAACTAGTCAACTTATAGTTGCACTTGTCAGCTCTATGGGAATGGGCTAAAAACAGTGGCTTAAGTACAGCTAATGCCACAGTGCAGAATTGTATAGGAAACAGGAGAGTTCTGAAATCTGGGTAGAGTTCTATTTGGTGAGATTCTAAGAGCTGTGGTGGGCTGTTTATATCAGACTCCTTTTCATCTTTTATAGAAGTTAAACCTATTTTTGGCTTTAAAATCCACAGGATTATTAAAAATTTAGTTGCTGACAGTATGTGGACCAGGATTTGGTAATACATCCCCTGATAACAATATGGGAATAATTAAGCATCTCTTGATGACAACTTTAATATATGGATTATGCTTACAATCCATTTTTGTGACAATTTAAAGACAATAAAAATAGTCCTGCAGATCCAATACACAGATCAGTGGTTCCCAAGGTTCTATGTTAAAATCAAAGATTTTTCCTAATCACAAAAACATTTGTTCACAACCTCTGAAAATGTACTTCGGAAAAAAAAAGTAGTAGTCAGTGTCCCATTGTCACTTCTACTTGGTACACAAAAGACAACAGTGAACGTAAGACATGAAGGAATGATGACAGGTAGAAATGTCTGGTTGTGCAACCCTGAGTGATGTACTTAGACTACCATAAATAAATATTTGATAAATCTCTCAAAGATCATGTTTCAGTTTTGTGCTTCATCGTAAAAAAATACATGAGGAACTTTGATGGCTTTGGTTAAGTTGTAAGAGAAGACCTGGGGTAAAAAACATAAAAGTAACTTATATCATGAACGTCTTTACTCCGTGTAGTAAGTATAACTATATAACATCTGTCTGTAAAAATAAATGTTTAAAAATCAAATAAATAAATAAAAACAACAACAATTTTCTTAAGTTGTCTTAAGTGTCTTTTTTCCTCAATCTTTTTGTATATGAAAATGCATTGGTTGATAAAAACTCAACATATCCAACCTTACTATGCAAACATTGAGTACATGTCCTTGGCACTACATAATGTAAATGTATGTTTACTCATGCATCAGTTGGTGGGAGAATATCTTTAAAAGAAATTATATGAACTTTCACACATTGGATCACACATGATGCATACTCATTCTGCTTGCTTAATTTGAAAGTGCTGACTCAAAAAGCAAAGTTGAGAGCCATCGTAATCTTATGTAATTGGATTATGTGAATCAGCATTTGCTGTGCCAGCACATTGTTAGTTATGAAGATAATCTTCTGATCCTGCCACAATGGGGTTAGTGTAATTTCTAAGCAAGACAATAAACTAAGAAAAACATAATGCTTAAAATCTTCAATATGATTATAGTACATATTATATATAGTATACATATATAGGATATATTAAAGTATATATATTTTTCAAAACATGCATTTGGGGCAGTGGTGGTGTAATGGTAACAGAGAGTTACCCCCTATGACCTCAAGGATGGTAGTTTAAACCCTAAACTGGTACAAGTATCACTGAGGTCCCCAGGCCCTGTCCACATCAGTTGTGCACTGCTCTGATACAGATGGGTTAAATGCAGTGGTCACATTTTGTTGTGGTGCACTGTGTGATGTGTTCACAATGACAAATAATCACTCACTTTCACTTTTTTCCTCCCTAAAAGTAGCCAAACTAAAGAACAATTAGCTGTACTAAAAGACCCACTTTATTTAGTCATTTACAGGCACAGATGTTCCAACTATTAGCAAATTAGCTGGTGCTAATTATCTTCTGCATTTTTGTATTAGAATCAAAGCTTTGGTTTACCTTTGGTTTAAATTTACAGGGCCCATTTTCTGGAAAACCAAATTTCCCTTGATCTGTATATGCAAGAGTTTGATGTAATCTTGCAGAACATACAGTACATATCCTTGCTTGCTAAATTAGCTACTGCGGTTTTGTTACAAAAACTCATTTACATATACCCTCCTACTATCCAGCCTATATTATTCTATGGTCAGTAAGTCATTAGGAATGTAATCATCCCAGATTAGTTTTTATCTAAGTTGAGGCCTTTTGCTCATTTGTTTTCAGACAAGTTTGACTACCATGAACCATCTCCATGTGATTCATATGCTGGCCATGTTGTTACAAAATGCTTCATGTTACAAGCTTTAACTGATTCCACTTTCATTGTAACACGCTGCCTATATGCCGGCGCAGACATTAGAAAGGCCCCAAACAAAAGAGAAAAAAATATGAACCCTGTGCACTGGAAAAATGGTGACAAAAAAAATCTGGCGAGAGCAAGGCTCAAACTCCCAGCTCTTAGTTAGAAAGTATGGCCCATAACCAACTGAGCAGCTCTGCAACTGCTGCTGGGAGTCTTTTAACTGGGCAACAAGACAGAAACTAGGTCACTTAACTAAAATGAAGTCAAAACAAACAAATAAATTCTCTGGAATGTTGGCAGATTTTCTCTAAACTCCTTTTCTTTTCTGATGTTCTCTGATCTTTCTTCTTTCATTTCTTTCTTTGTTTTCTTTCTTTTTTTTTGAGTCTTCTATCCACACAAGTTTAAAGAGGAGGATTTGAAGCAGGTTGTTCCCAGACAAAGATAAGCAGACGTGAGATGACTCAGTCACGCGCGCTGGGCAGAGGACTCAGCAAACACCAGTGCGGCCACTGCCCTTATGAAGGGTAATCACCAGGTGAGGCTCGTGTCTGCTGATTGCCCTTTCTGGCTGTCTGCCATCGCCCTCTGCTGGTCTGGGGAGGAACAGGAGCTAAGGGTCATCCCCTGCCACTGGAGCTGAAGTGAGGGAATTCCTCCCTCTGCTGGCTTGGCCTGGTGCTCTAGGCTGGGGGTGCTGCCTGCTTACATTTATAAACTAAGACTCTACTTTATTTGTTTGTCAATACTATCCAGTGACGATCAGAGGAGGATGGGTTCCAAACGTTATTTGTAAAAAGTGCTATAAAAATACAATTTAAATTAATTTAATTGAGTTGCAATACAGGGCAGCCAGTCAGATTGTAGATTATTTACATAAAGTGAGCTAAAAGACACATAAACAAAAACAGCCTGTTAAACTTGCAAAGAGAGGTTGAAAATGGTTTATGTTAAAATTATGAGCAAATACTGAAACACATTCATTTTATGTAGGATATGGGCCATTTAACATAAAGCTAAATTCTACATATTGAGATGGAAAAAAACAGACAATAGGTAATAGGTGATAATATAGATTTAGTTGAATTTAAGCTGAAAATGGTAACAAAGGTATAAAGTTAATGATTTACAAAGCATCTACAGTGAACTTTTAAAATACAATGTTACCAAAATGTTAAATTTACATTTGTTTACTTAACATTAGACCTCAGGTTTAGTTTTGTGGACTTGATATATTCATCAAATAATTCTGAACTCATCATCATTATTACAACACTGCTTTTAAAATGGGGTACACCAGTCCAATTAGGAGGCCAGAAGTTAGGGCACTCCCTCCAGAGCTGAGCCTGTCACCATACTTGTCCAGCAGCTGCATTGCAACACCATTGGTCCATCCAAACCCCAACTAAAACAAGAGGCACAAACATATGTTAGTTACTATCAAGACCCTGTGTAAAATAAACCAAAATTGAAGTCACAACTGTAACTGTGCTGTCTGAAATAAAGGTCCATATTCAGCAGCAACATATGCTTCGCTGTCTGGTATACTCATTGGAAACTTCAGTTTATTTCGCGATCCTGTTACCGCAGGATAAAATGATCTGGATTAAAATGAGTTTTCTGCTCATCCTCTGAGTCACACTAGTTTTACCCGTGAGCGTGCAACCGCAAATGAGATACTACATCTCTGGAGCCGTTTCACTGGGCTGCAAAACAGACTTAATTCAACTCTAATTCCTCATGGGATTAAAATGATGTCTCCCTAGAGCCGTGATCGGGATGAAGGCAGAAATATGAATATCTAAACATGGTAATAGCGTCAGGACCTGAACTTCATATTCGCCACCACCTCCAGGTTTGCCATCTCCATTGACATCATACTGCAAGCAAGAGAGAGAGAACAAGCTGTAGCAATTACTGCAACACAACAACATATATATACAAACCTGAGGCAAATGGTATCTGTCTCCACAAACACTATGGAAATGGCTTGATGTTCTAAAAGTTTCGTTATATATATATATATATATATATATATATATATACACACTACTGATTTGCCATAACATTAACACCAGGCATAATGGCATGAGTGCAAGGATCTGAGCCACTTTGACAAGGGCCTAATTGTGATGACTACACAACTGTGTCACAGCATCTCCAAAATGGCAGGTCTCATGGAGTGTCCCTGGTATGCAATAGTTGGTACCAAAAGTGATCCAAAGAAGGACAACTGGTGAATCTGTTTCATGGGCACCCAAGGCTCATTGCTGTGTATGCGAAGTGAATGGTAGCCTATCTGGTCTGATCCAACAGAAGATCTACTGTGGTTTAAAAAGTGAACACTGATTCTAGTTAGAAAGTGGTCAGAACACAGTGCACCACAGTCTGAGCTGTTTCACCAGTATGAGGGGAACCAACTCAGTAAAAGGGAGGTGGTGTTAATGTTATAGCTGATTGGTGTATATACAACAGTAGAGCAAGTCTATATATATATATGAAAGAGATAGAGAGAGAAGATGAACAATACAAAAAAAATGTTAAAGGAATATCACATTGAGATAAAAACACACCTTCTCAAACATTGCTTCATATTTTACATAAGCCAGCCAGTTTGTTCGAATCCACCGCTGGGCTAAATCAAAGGCCAGCTCTTTGGCATCTGTTGAGTCAAGCTGTGACAAGCCTGAGAGAGAGGAACAATGACAGATGGGGAAATGAGCAGGAGAGAGGCTTAATTGGCTGAATTACACTAATCATGTTTTCAGATTCCTCCTACCTTAAATTTACTTATGTATCTCACTGCACTGCAAAGTTTTATGTGGTGCACTGTTCAATGCACTTCTTTTTTTCACGTACAGCTAACTCCAGAATTATTTGCACCCTCCTTGAAAAAGCAGTTTATTAAATAAACCCCACATTTAATGGATGAAGAATTGATATTAATCAAACTGGTTAGTTTTTTATTTTTATACTGTTGTTTTTTATGTTTTCTCTAGTACTTTTTTTATAGATTTCAAAATTATTGGCACCCCCACTGTTAGCATTTGATGAAGCCTCCTCTACCAGAGATAACAGCACTTTGCTGTTTTCTGTAATGCTTAACAAGGCTGGAGAACACTGGGGCTGGGGCATCCTGTACCACTGCTGTGTACAATAGCTTTTAATATGGATATTTGCTTGTAATCTTCCTTCAGGTTTCTAAATGGGTTCAAATCTGGACCCTTGGGTTTTGTGTTCCCAGAACAATTTCTATGTGGATTTTGATGTGTTTGGGGTCATTATCTCAGTAAAATGGACACCCACAGCCAAGCTACAGTCTTCTTGCTAAATGTTCCTGGTACTTATGCAATTAATAATGCTGTTCATGTTCACAAGAGGTCCTGGACCACTAGCAGAAAAACAAAAGCTAACCTATGATATGCATGACCAAAGAGTACTTTTTTGTCTCATCTGACCACATGGTTCCATTTTGTAGATCCAAAGGTATTGTCCAAAGTTCAGGCACTTCATTTAGGACTTTCAGGGATCACTGTGTATTTGCGTTTCTGCAGTGTTTGTGTGTGATTTACTTATGGACAGTGTGTCGAATGTACAGCAGTATAAATAAAAAAATCTCTGCATATAAGGATAATGGCATATTGGCTGTAATCTTGAATCTTCATGAACTTCGTTACTTCAAGGTTTTGAACATGCTAGAACATTCATTGTCATTCCAAATCACCCACACAGAGGTTGGCACAATGTTACAATATAAAGATAATATTGACACAACCCTAGTTTCTCTTTGCCTCTCTGACCATTTTCCTCACTATAAATAAGGGCAGCATGATCATGTGTACTCTTCCTGGCAAACTTTCAACTTTTCCATACTCTTCATGTTTTAATAATTGTCCTCATTGTGCTTAAATATCCTTTCAACTGGCTACAAATACTATTACAATAAAACATTTTTATAGCCTTCTGTCTCATTTGAGTCGACAGTTTAATGATGGAGGCAAAGGGATTTTACAGTTGTGTAACCTTATATTTATACCACAGTGATGGAAGAGATAGACATCAATCATTTCTGGAAAATGAGTAATCAAAAGAACATTTTTCCCAATGTGCAAATTTAATTGATATTATTAGCTTATTTTTAATGGGTGCCAGTATTTTTGCCCCATATGTTAGATATTTACTGTCAAACACATAAATCCTAGACAATTCTACCACCAATCCTTGTAGGACTTTGTCACCATAAAATTGTGTAGGTGTATAAAATCAGAAGAGTTGAGTTAAACTAAACTAAATGTATACAGATAAGAGCTGCATACTGAAGGGAGACTGAGTGATGTCCAATACCTTCCATAAGGATGTGCTGAAGCGGGGGCCAGGCATTAGGCATGTCCCACTGCTGACCACTATCATTCAGGGAGGCTGGAATGCCATTAGGATAGTCAAGAGCTGTGCTACCCTAAAAGACACAGAGGGGAAGAGACAAACAGACAGAGAGAGAAAGAAACAGAAAGATAAGAGAATTACAGGAGAGTGAAGAAAAGGCATTTTTATGAAATAATGGTGTGTAAAGTGTGCCATCTGCTGGTCAGTCCTGTACCCTGCATCACAAAGTGCTAATATTTAAAATGTTTGTTTTTTGTCAGTAATATTACTAAGCAAAAGAAGCAAACCCTCGAAGCCTTTAATGATTTTGTGTAATATATGTAACCAATAGATCATTTTTATTCAACAAAATCATACTCAGTTCTTTGCATTCTTGCTTTGAGAAACTTTTTTAATTGATTAAAAATATTCTTACAGAGATTGGCACAAAGCCATTACTCATTTTTGCTTGCAGAAACTAAATCTTTGGTGGCTGCACTTTTAATGCCCAATCATGACCCACTCACCTGTTACTTGTTCATCTGCTTATTGTGAAATGTTTCAAAATGATGTAACTTTAGTATTCTATAAACTCTCATTGCTGTCCCAACCACTTATGATTGTATTGCACACAAGAAATTAAAATTTACATTATAATTACAGAATACAGTCAAACTGGTCAGCCAAAACATTAAAGGTGATTTCTTTGTACCTTTGTCAATTAAATAAAGGGCTATTAGAATTTACAAACTGTAGGACTGTAGTAAGATTTTTGATTGGCAATGGATATGAAAGGAAGCAATTTTTGGGAAAAACATCAATCAAAGCTATCTGGAAGTCTCACACCTCTTACTAAATATGACAAAACAAGGATAGTTGCTGACTAAATTCAAGATCTGAATCTTATTAGAATCCCATATGGGCTCTAGCAGAGATTAGCATTATCGTGCAGGTGTGTTTTTTTGTGTTTTGATATTTATGGCCCGAACTGACGGTGTATTTCAAACAGTCACGGTTCACCACTTCTAAGCAATAACATCTCTCAGAAAAACCCTTACATGCTGTGAGACCAGCCCCAGCAGGAGGTCACATGAATTACTCTAGCACTGCTCAGACACAAAGACTTTTCTATATGTAAAGACTTTCCTTTATTTATTCTTAGTTCAATCTAAAGGTGCTAATTAGAGCACCATTAAAACAAAGTAAGCTAGCTGTGGAGCACAAACTGTTTAAAAAAACTGTTTACATTTGGCATGGTTTATCTCACTTGCATTCATTTCACACAAATGAGAATTCACTTTAAAAGAATGTTACCACACAGAAGCTATCATGTACATGCCAAAACATCACTGTTTCTCTGCATATTCTATTCAGATGGGAAATAAGAAACATAGAAGGGTAGAGCTAAGCTAAAATTATCAAAGTTATTCTAATATGAACCATTCAGAGGCAAATTAAATTTTCCTACAGCAGCATAGGCACCAGGGAACTGACTAGTGTTCATACAAAGGTTTAAATAATTGATACAACCACTGATACCACAGATACAGGGAGGGCTTCTTGCTTTGTATGTGTAAAATTCTTGAAATATTTTACTCAGTACTGCAGAAGGAAGTGCTTCAGACTCTGCTGGGGAATAGTGAACCACATGTAATTGAAATAGTAGTTAAATTTCATTTTGCAGTAGTTTGTTGGTAGTTCAAACACATTTATTTTGCATAATGATTCAAACAGTTTAATTACTTTTGCCACTTTTTGTGCAGTTAAGTGCTGAAACTACAAACAAGAAAGGAATTATCTGTCATTTTATAATTTGATAACTGTCGAATGATCAGTCCACTGGATGTGATCGACCCTTCAGCGTTAACAAGAATATTTTCAGTGCCAAACGGAAACACCTGTTGGATTAGAACTTTGAGAGACAGTTCATGTGTCGTGTAAACAGGAGATTCTTCTCTGGCATGTAAAACGATTGATTTCTTTAGATCAGTGTTCAAGCTCATTGTATGTGCACATGCATGTGATAGTGCTGTAGATCCGTTCCACCTAATGCTCACAGAGTCACATGGGCCTACACTTGATTCTGTTAAAGTGAAGGATAGGTTCCTAAGACTTATGTATATGTCATGTAGCCTTAGGAACACTAAGATAAAGTTTGACCATATTGGGTTATAATGTTAAATCACAAGCATTTTTTACAAAGTAGTTTGAACTACTTGTTTAATGTAGCTTTAGTTAGCCAAATTAGATTTCTTTCTAGAGTTCCTTTGCTGTAGCTCAGTGTCTTCCAGTGTGATGTTGTCACGATCCGGATGGGTTTGGCAGCAAACGCAGGCAGGACTGACATTGAAACACGAGGGTTTATTAACTTAAAGGGGGAGACAAAAAAGGACCCGGACCATGACAGTATGCACTTACACAAACAACGTTGAACAAGGTGGAACGTCCATGAGCACCCTTTAAGCCCTTGGCTTGCTACGGGCACAGCTGTGGGGGCGGGGCCTAGACGCTCACCTGACATACCCCAGCTCCTAGGAACACCGTCTCGGTGTGAAAACAGATGTTACCACCAAGCAATGTCCCCAAAAGGGGGGTGGGAGACACAGGGCGCACCACAGACATTTGCACAGAACTCTAACACACATGCCACCCAGCACCCCCTAAAAAACCCGGGGAAACCGTGCTGGGGGCAGAAACAAAAAGTCCCGAACAGAGTCCGTAGTGTCCATGCCCACACGTAGGCAGCCCAGACTATGGAGCCCGGGGCTGCGAGCAGGGGCGATCCCGCTGGTACACCGAGCTGGACACCCGGCGCTTCAGAGCGTCCCGGACGAGTATTCGCTGGCGGTCCCCTCGCCACACCCCCCCCATGCGCTGTCTGCACCTGGGCATGATGGAGGACCCGCCAACCGCCTAGGAAGGGGGACTTGCCTTCTCCCCCTCCGCTAAGCTCATCCGGGGTAGCCCCCGCATCGAGTGCCTCTCGGAGTAGAGGCACCTCTCCGATCCGCTCTCCCAGGCGGATCCGGAGTGCCTCTCCGCCCCCCCAGGCTTTTCCGCCACCTGGAGGAAATGCTCGCAACCCAGCAGGGTGTGCACCGTCGAGGTCAGTCCTCCCAGTCTCCATCGCTGGATTTGACTGGCCCAGGATACAGTGACCTCTGGCACGCTCACCCCCACGGCAAAGCCAGTCGGCCACCATACTCACGCCGAGATCAGGGTAGCGTCCTGCCGCTGCCACCAAGGCGTGGTCCTACGTTCGGTCACGATCCGGATGGGTTTGGCAGCAAACGCAGGCAGGACTGACATTGAAACATGAGGGTTTATTAACTTAAAGGGGGAGACACAAAAGGACCAGGACCATGACAGTATGCACTCACACAAACAACGTTGGACAAGGTGGAACGTCCATGAGCACCCTTTAAGCCCTTGGCTAATTGCCCACAGCTGTGCCCATAGCCCGGCTCAGGGGGCGGGGCCTGGACGCCCACCTGACATATGTAGTTGGTAGCTTGTAAAGCTAAGCTACCATAGGAGCTTCACCAACACTGGCAGCCAAGCCCAGCCAGCCTATATTAATAACTGTTTATAGAGAACCTAGAGGGGGCTGCATAGCAGTGCAGCTGTTTAAGCAGTAGCTCTGGAATTTGAAGACTGTAAATTTTCCAGAGTTCTCTCCTTTTTCTCTCCCTGTTACTCACTGTGATACAACCTGGCCCAACTGGCTGATACCTGATATAACAAAATTAAGTGGCAGTTTGAATAAATGTAGGGCGCTTCACAACTCAAAGTAAGCACATGCTAGCCCTCACTCTCCCAGTGCTGGTGATATCAAGTGATTGGGGGAGTCCTAGCAAACTTTTTTGAATTGTACATGACAAAAGTGTGGAGAAAAGTTGGGAAACATATGAAGAGAAGTTTGGTAAAAAAACATTACATTAGAAAACATCACTGCTTTACAGTCTTCTTGTTTAAATAAAATAACCTCAGTATAATGTAGCGCTTTCAGGTTTTGATACCTTTAAAGCTATTGGGTCTTTTTTATACACATCTACTGTATAGGGTCACAATATACCAGTGTTAATGATAACACTTTTTTTATTTTGTGGCTGTCAGACCAAAGCCTTGTATCTCCATTTTTGTCATTTATGCCTACATTTTTCACAATGAATGGAGCAAAAGATTTACATGAACCTCTATTATAGTTTTTATTTTATTAGGTTTTTGTCTGACAGCAACAATTTAAAACCTGAAATACTGATATTGTATTTTGTTGTGTTCGGCCTTAATTCGGACACTCAGGCCCAAGGTCCCTTAAAACTTTAGGAGTCATTTTGACCAAGATGATTTTAAAATACACGTCTTTTCTGCGCGTAATCATCAATCAAGGCCAGAATAATTGACGTCAATGGCTTTATGACGCACAAAGTTGCCTGAAATAAGTTAACACACACAC
>JBBPDA010000021.1:16371574-16384074 GCA_037974385.1 Arnoldichthys spilopterus | reverse complement strand
GACAAACTGATTGGCCACACTGCTTGATTGTAGGGAAACAATACCCAGAATACCAAGTTTCTAGTAAATTTGCGTAACAGTAGGTTACGATGCAAGGACTGGCTTCATGTGAAACATTCTGTTCTACCCATTTGCTCACAGACATTGAGAGATCACTTCAGGCCAGAACATTTTAAAATGAATTCTTGGCAGAGAGGAACATGCAAACATTGTACGTGTTTCAAATTTAGCAATTTAAAACCATCACCAACATTACATATAAAAGCATCGTTAGCAGGAACCTTAAAAGAACTTCTGGTAACTTTGGACAAAATACTGTTGCTGCATTTGCAGACACAACAAAGTCTGGTTCCCATCACCAACCTTGTAATGGATCTCTACAATGAACCAATTCACATCAGTCCACTTCCAAAACTGCCCATGTTCAAAGTACACCAGCTGTTAAAAACTGCTTGACTTTCAAAAACACCTTAGAATAAAAATCTGAGAAGGTGGAGAACAGCCAGAATCGGAACCTTTCAGCCAGACTCTAATCACTTAGTATATTTAGGAACCACAGGCTCTATAAAGATAAACACCCATTGCCCATGACCAAATTCATTTATTATTAATTAGTAATTTATAGCTGGGCTATTAATGTCCACCCTGATTGGGAAAAGTACACATTGCTGCCTTGGCCCCACAAGTTCAGGAACAACCCCTATATTGTGGTATGAGCTATGGAAAAAAACATTAAGCCAGGAGTTTACCTCCTCTATCCTTGCCTGCTCAGAAGACAGGTAGCAGTTATCTTGCAGATTAGTGAGGCATCACATACCATCAACTTCTTTGCTATCAAGTAGCTTCTTTTGGGAAATGGTTAGTGGGGGAACATAGCATCCATCGGCTGCACTGATCAAAAACTTGACCCTTTGTGAGGAAATGTCTCCTAAGAAAGTAAAACTGTTCATTGTGAACACACTAAAGCACCACAACAAAAATGTAACCTCAGGCAGGCAGCTATCAACAGCACCAGACGAGCAGTGTAACAGGACAGTGCATTACTCAAGAGCAGCTTAGTGTCGCTCGGGCCAAGTCTTGAACCTCCTACCTTTACGTCCTAATGGCAATGTACTAACATTATGCCAAAACTGCCCCTAAAATCCCCCTTTATAGTCTTTAAAAATATCCTGACAGCTTTCCATGTAATCACAAAAACACAAACATCAGACCCACAGTAGAATTTCAGTGAGCTTTATTTAAACAAAATCTCCAATTATTTGTGAACCACATTTCCTTTTTAATAAAGCATCACCACTAAAGTCTCCAATTCAAAAAAAAAAAAAAAAAAAGCCAAACAGTCAGATTTGTCAGTCAAATGGAATATTGACATTCAAAGGAAGAAAAAAAGAAAAATCAGGGCATAGGTTTTTTTTTTTTTTTTTAAACTGATTTTCCTTCCCCTGTTACTCCAATCTGTGGCTTCAATTTGTTTCACTTCCCCTTTAAGATTGTAATCCCTCAATACCCCCCCCTCCCCTCCCCTCCATTTCAGCCCATCCCACCCTACCCCAACTGATGCATCTTGTTTGCTCTAAACCAGCGTTGTAAAACTTGTGGGCTAAAAAGCCAAAGAGCTGCAGCACTTCAAGAGGACAACATCCCTGCTTTACAGAAAAAGATGCATCAGGGCAGCACTTAACCTCCCTACCCACCAAAAAAAAAAAATAAATAAAAATAATAATCCAACAGGATTGAGCTGGAGATCCATTAATGAAACATTTGTTTTTGTGCATGCCAATTGAAAGTATGGCGAGACGCTCTCCAGCCCAATCCCAAAAAGAAAGGAAAAAAAAAAAAAAGCTATAGTGAAGGCCGGTCATTACTCCACAGTGGTTGACAATGCATACCAAACGGGTATGAGAGGCCATGTTCTCGATAGCAAATATTAAACTGAAAAAGGTACAGGCAGCTGCCAAAATGCCTAGTTAACACTCATTCCCTCTCCTAGAGTCACACAAACCTCCTCTTGGTTTTAGAACCCTCCCAAAAAAATAAAACTATGCCAATTGAATGAACAGGAGATCTGTGTGCATACTGGGGCTACTGTAGAAGAGACAATGAGTGTCCAGATTCAAGCTTTGCCAATACTGGGTGCTACAACATTCTAGATGATGCCAAGAAAAGAACAGCAACCCCTAACATGTTTTCAGATCAAGGAGCCCTGCCACTAATTACCCAAAGATTAATCTCTTTAGTGGTGCTATAGCAAAGACACAAGCAAAGTTGCAACACCCCATAGAAAACAAAGCTGAACCACAAAAATGTCTCGCCTCAAGCGTTATCCTTAGTGGGGACCCCAAAGACCATGTAACGCAGCAACAATTTTGTGCCGTCAGCAGTTATTAACAAATAGCCAATGGAGAAAAGTAATACCACAAAATAAATATTCCCACACTCCCCTCCCTACAAGGTTAGAGATTAGCCTCTGAATTTAAAAGCAGTTGAGGCCATGTCTCCTAGGAAAGCCCCAAACCACCCTCTGCAAAATGTTTACCCCATAATCCTTCAATGCTTTAGTGTTTAAGCAGGTTGATTACAACTTTTGCAATACAGAAAAAAAAAATTATTTTGGTTATCAGCACCCATTATGTTCTCCCATATTCATAACCACCTCCCCTACCCCAAACCATCCCTCTGAACTTTTTAACCCCTACTGGGCAAGTTCAGGCAGCGCAGCGCAGTCAGTTTTGTCACCCAAAACTGTAAATTTAAGTGCAGGCTGCACTGCTCAAGGCTTCAATTTAGTTTTTTAAATCTCTGCAGCATCTTCGGAAAACTGGACTTCAAGGTGTCCGGCTAACTTGTGATGCGCTGCAAGACCCTTTTCATTTGTCGCTACATTAGTCAATTCTTTTGGGATTCTTTGCAAGGTTTTTTTTCCCCTCGCTTCTGAATGGCGAAACTCAAAGCACCTTCTTCCCCATCTCAAACATCATGTACCAGTGCCGTTGGCAGTGAACACATATCGTTGTAACAGTTACATAAACCAAGGTGATTTTTTTTTTTGTCCCCATTCCACCCCCCCAAATTGCCAATTACAGCTGCACTGCAGCAAGAAGCATTACTACATGATGCAAATGTTTTTCACCTCTTAGAATTTGAGTCACCCTGACCAGGGGCCCTAATGAGTGCCTTGTAAGTCAGTGTAACAAGCAAAGGCTGGCGAGATCGTTCCTGTTATTAGTTTTTTTTGTTTTTTGAAGTTCCTCAAATCTTCAACATCTAGTTGAGCTACATCAAGATGTGGTGCCCTCATCAACACTGGCAGTGGGGTAATTGAAGATTAAGGCCAAAGAAATTAACTGCCTTTTCAAACTTGACATGGGCCCCCCCAAAAAATTAAAAATATAAAAAAAAAAAAAAAAAAAAAAGTGCACAATACTTGTGGGGGTTATTTACAACTGAAACTCCATGCCAATGTTTGCCAAAAATAAGTTAACTTTTTTACATTTAAAAAAAAAAAGAAAAAAAAGCGGGGGGGTTGAGGTTAAACTGACCAGCCTGGTCATTCTTAAACATAGTCTCTACCAAATCTGCTCAACACAAGCAAGGTAAGGGGGGAGGAAAAAAAAAATTAAATGCCTTCCAGTGCTGACAGAATCCCACATGTTTGATGCTCAAAACCATCCAGCCTTTTTAGCTTGTTTTAAAACGACCCATTAAAAATGAACTTAAGTATTTACAAAGTTTACAAATGTGCCAAAACCTCTTCCAGTGGCACATATAGGACAATGATTGGCCACCTAACAGGAAAGAGAAACTGCACAGGAACAAGAATGGAGAAAAAAAAAGAAAAAAAAGAAAAAAAAAGTTCCAATATTTCCACATTCGTCTGACTGGGGAAATCATGGCCAGAGATAAAGGCTGGTGTGAGTCTCTAAACAAGTCTCTCGTAGTGTTGGAGCACTGAAGACAAAGAGAGAGACTGTATGGGTCTCTAGAAGCACACGTTCCATGACGACAAATGAAGAAAGCGCCACTGAAGGCCTTTTAGGGACTCGTGAAAGATCAGAAAAACATGAAGTCCCACTTTCGTCAGTCCGTCAGTCAGTATCCACATCAAGGAGAAAGTGTGCACCCCTCCTTTCAACACCATGTATTGGAGATGGCAGGACCGCCAACCCTTTTGCTCTCCCATCGCCGAATCTACTTGGTCCATTTTCTATAATCAATCCAAAAAGCAGCAGGAGATGAGTGATGAATCCTCTGAAAAACAAACTAAAACAGGAGGGTACCAAATCTTGACGAGCAGAGCAAGATCCAAGAAAAAAGAAAATTATTACTTTTGAACAAGTTTGACTGCTTGTTAAGGCACTTGATACAAATTAACTTAAACACGAAATGAAAAGCAGTGCTGCAGAGCAGGAAGGAAAGAGCTGGGTGTGAATGTGAGGTGGTGACAAACAGGCAGATGGTAAGTAGTTACATGCTTCCTTGATTGAAACTGAGAATTCAGCTTCTATATTGTCCCCAATCTACCCTTTGCTCACAAGTGCTTTAAAATTTTCAGATCAAGCGATGCAGCAGTCCTTTTAAAAAGGGCCATGATTTTCCCCATTTATGGCCGGTTTCAATCCAATTCCTTTTGGTGGCACACACAAAAAAGGGAAGGAAGACAGACAGAAGATGATTGGAAAAGGGATCAGAAATAGACATAACTGAAGGGAAAAAAAAAAAAAAAAAAAAACGAAAGAAGGGTGAAAGAAAAAAAAAAGTCCCCAAACAGTAAGGAAGTGTGGGAGGGTTGAAAGCAGGGGACATATGCTCCTGGTGTTCTGCAATAAAGAATGAAAGTGTAATTAGGACACTGATGTGCTTAACATTTGAAAAATTATTCAACAACTCTTTATGAGATTGGGACAATACATGGGAGGGTGGGGGATTTCTTCGCATTTTCAACAGATGACTTACTGAATGTTCCGTAACTGACTGGCACAATGATTTATAAGATGAAGTACTAGACTCACCTCTTCTGCTCACAGTTTGACCTCCTCACTGCTCTCACTGTGATACTCTGCCACATACAAGCTCTTATCAATGCTGCTAGGAATGGGCTTGATCTCCGTGCCCAGTTGCTCCTCAATGCCTTTTAGGTTGAAACGGTCATCATAGGTGATCAAATTAATGGCGAGACCCAAATGTCCAAAACGACCTGAGACGCACAAAATTAAACAGCACACACTTTGCATTCAGTTACGGTCAAGACCAGTTAGCAAATGATTAGCTCATGGACAAATTATGTAAGACACCTTTTCTCTTTTTATTTATTTATTTATTTTTTAAAATCAAAGTTTGCACTTACCAGATCTGCCAATGCGGTGGAGGTACGTTTCCCCAAGCTTGGGGAAGTCAAAATTGATCACCACATTCACAGCTTGAATATCAATTCCTCTTGTGAAAAGATCTGGACAAAACGGTTATCGGTCAGTTTAAATAGCGCACACACACACACAGATACAATCACACAGAAACTTGGCATACCTGTGCAAACAAGATTTCTGCACAAGCCGTTTCGGAAATCATGGAACACACGGTTCCTGTGTTCCTGCAGAGGAAAAACATTTACAATAAAAAAAAAAAAGGTCTTGAATTCCTCAACGCTTGATTTAAACAGGCATTCTTAAGTGTATTTGTATTGGAGATTGGGAGAAAATCTCACTGAAAATGTCAAAATATAGTTCTATATATTTGCATGTGTAGAATTTAATTATATTCAGCACAGACATTTAATGCTTAAGTGATCATGTCCCAATTTTGTACTAGTAGCAACTACAGAGACTGAATTTGTGCAGCTTGAATGAATTTAGTAGATTTTTGATATTTTAATGGTGCAAAGGCAGATATACCCACCTGTCTCATCTTGGCATGAATGTAGAAACAGGAATAACCAAGCTGGGATATTTTCTTGGCCAGGAGCTCCACTCGTTGGGATGAGTTGCAGAAGATTATAGACTGATTGATCTGGAGCTAAAAACAATAAATCCATAATCAAAAAGATCTGCAGGATGCCAAAAAAAGCAGCAAAAATCAGAACAGTAGCAGAGGCCTACTTACCCTAGAGAAAAGGGTATTAAGGCAATGTACTTTCTGCCTTTCAGTAACGTAGGCGTAGTATTGGGTCACGCCCTTCAGGGTCAGCTCCTCCATGAGGTTTATCTCATAAGGCTTTTGCAGATGAGAATTCTGTAAAGGACAAGGAGCACAACTAACTACACAACCACATACCTCAACTTGCATAAACAGACATTAATAATAAAACATTGTCATTATAACTATTAGAACACATTTGTTTATCGTTAGTGATTTTATTCAGTTGTGATTTGACTTCCAACAACTTAATTGAGCGCAAATTCTGCTGTTCATTTAGCAATGACCGTAGTTTTGTCTTGTGTTCCACTCTGATTCCACTGTGGGGCGCTGCATCATATTTTGGCTCCAGAATGGCACTTACATGTTCATCAACTGACAGAACGGTACAAATCTGGGCTGTGAGAGGCTTCCATATAAACAGCAAAGTTTTGACAAACACCACGCACAAATCTGCTTAGTTGCTTTTAATAACAAGAATAGGCAGGCACCACAAGGCCAGCGCAGTAGAGCCACGTAGGTCCTACACCTACAGGTTGCTAGCACAGCTGCTATGGACACCATGATTGGTTAGAAAAGTGAGGCACACAGGAAGCTGTAACAATGACGAGAAAATTTGCAGAAATTTGAACAAGCTCAAAGCTCATTATGAGAAACTTAATACAAAATCGAGCAAATGAACCTTTATATGTCAGTGTGAAAATTGTACTGCTCATTCATTCCTCATTAGGTTCAAAACACTAGCAAAAATGGTTTAAGGCAGGGTTTGGCCATGGATATAGGAAAGTAACGACTGTTCATGTTTACATAGATGTGATGTGCTGAAAGTATGTGACTTAAGGTTTGTTCAGTCGCAAGGCACTTAAGTTTTCCAATTTAGGATGCTATATTTTTATATAGTTTCATACACATAAAAAGCACAAAGACATTTAAGTTAAACTTCAGCTACTGTTAATAAATTTATGATCTTTCCATAATTTTTCAGTGAGCAATCATTTTAAATAATCTTAGTATTGACCAAAATAATCTGGATTAGAATTTGCCATAATCAAGCTGGTATGAATGCAACAGAACACACAAACAGTGCAGCTCAAACCTTTTACTCGAAGGTCCCATTTGTCGAGTGTCTTGTTTTTTTCTGCACTCCCCCGTTTAAGAACCACAGTATTGGAATTTACACAAAACCTGCGCAGTCCTGTGAGCAACACACATGCTTACCATGAACTTCTGTACACTAAGAGGGAAGGTTGCAGAGTACAGCAGAATTTGTCTTTGTTTGGACAAGAAGCTCAGAATCTCCTCCATCATCTGCACAAAGTCCTGGGACAGGAGTTTATCAGCCTACTCAGCAAAACATGGCAAAAGACAGAGGAAGATGTGGGTGTTGCAGGAACATCTATGTATGCAAGTACTCAAAGCAATAGAAATTTCACAGCTTAAAGCACTTAAACCTGTATTAAAACAAACCAGTCATTGAAGGGATAAACTTTGATGACTAACCTCATCCAACACAATCATCTGCACTTGGCTCACTTTGGCCACTCCTTTTTTGATGAGATCCAAAATCCTTCCAGGAGTGGCAATAACAACATGTACTGCAGACAAAAATACATTTTTTTCCCAGAACGCACTATGAAATTATTAGATTACAATTTAATAGATTTGGGGGAAAAACAACTTTAAAGACCCAATCACTTTTAAAAAGGACAGACCTGTCTCATCGAGCCTCATTATGTCATCCCGAAGGTTTGTTCCACCTGTGGTTGCCATGACCTTAACCCCACCCATGTGTTTGCTGACCTGTATGCAGATTTGGCTCACCTGCAGAGCCAATTCTCTGGTGGGCACAATGACCAATGCTGCAAAGACACAGATAATGGTCAATCAAAATGTAGAATTAAAGCACAAAAATCGAAATCTTCATGTATCAAGCAATTCACAATAAACCCATAAAGAAACAGACAAAAAATAAGGGCAAAGCAAAGGAAAAAAAACCTCAAACCTTGTATGCAGTCCTTCTTCAGGTCAATGCGTTCAAGTAAGGGAATGAGGTAGGCGCCACTTTTTCCTGTGCCATTCTTCGCTCTAGCCAAAATGTCCCTCCCAGACAAAGCAATGGGAATGCTCTCCTCCTGCAGGGAAGAGACCAAAAGCAGTTTGGAACAGATGGCCCTGAGGAGAACCACAAACACCTCCAGACAAACATGCTTACGATGCAAACTGAGCAATCACTGGGAGTAAAAAGAAGGCATATGCAATTGCATTTTAGAACTAAAAACCTGACCTTGTTTAGGTTTTCCCTTTATTTAAATAAAAAAGTTACTCAATTCTCACCATCTGAATTTAAACAATAATATCCAACATTTTACAAGACCTGCATGACAAACAGGCATGAAGTCATTCACAGCCCTAATTCCAATTGAGTGTCTTACTCTCCTTGAACTCCATGTTCCATTTTTGTGAAAGATCATGGTTATCCCTCACACATACCTGAATGGGTGATGGTTTCTCCCAGCCCATCTCAAAGATGCCCATCAGCAACTCTCGTTTCAGGCAGTAATCTTCAAATTCATTCCCCTTTGTAGCGGTCACATCCTGCAAGATAGGAGAAAAAAATACATTTTTACAATTGTCTGGTCAATCAAGTCAAAGGGACTTAAAAGAACTTCATAACATGTTTGACACTTCTAAACTAACAATTAGACAACATCCTGTAAACTTCATTACAATATGAGCAGACTTACAGAAGTTTTCATACGCATATCCTTAGGAGGAAGCTTTAAGTTCTTCTTCCAGTCATCCCCAGGTCTGAAAATAAAAACAATATAAAACTGAAACACTGGCAGAGACATAAGCAAAAAGTCATCTCAGATAAGTCAATAATCCAAGGAAGAGGGAGATAAGATTCTGCAATCATCCCTAATTCCTTCCAACTTCAACCTGTAGAAGATGTGAAGTTCTGGGGAATCATTCTCAGTGTTCTTGAAATCAAAGTACTTACTTAATGACTGTGTTTGCTGTGGGCACAGGCTGGGAGTTTCCATTGTTGATTGTGCTGGAAGCTTTAATCTGGGTGGGCTGTGTCGTTTGAGGTCCCCCTCCTCCACCGCCAGGTCCCCCTGCTGGCTTCACAGAGCCTCTCATTTGGCCATTTTGATTTGACAGTCCCAGAATCACTGGGTTCTCTGTTCTGGCTGTACTCATGTCTATTTAATTCTTATCTTCCGAGGAAAGTGGAAAAGCACTGGGAGATGTACCCCTCTGTCCAACACACTTGCAAGAATATATGATGTCCTTACCACAGCTTTTAATGAGTTCAAAGCAAAATAGTTCAATCAATTAATTTTTCACAACTTGTTCCTCAATATTAGTCTTTTGTGGAACATCTCAACACAAATGTCATTCACTCAATAGGTCACAGATTCTGCAAGCAGGAAATTCACTGGAACTATTCCTCCAAAAAAAGGTTCCCACCTTTGCAAAAAAAAAAAAATAAAAAAAAATGTATAGTCTTAAACTGGAGAGAGGCTAAGCAGCCAGACTGTAAATCGTTTGCGTTTGTTTTTTTCTGCGTCCACTTGTCTCTCTCTCGCTCTCAAAGTTCAGTGCTGATGCTTTGAAGAGCTTTCAACCTAAGCAAAAAGAGAAAAAGGTGTTAGACATTTTAGACAAAAAAATAGAAATAAGATTCTTTTAAAGGCTTTTTTACTGACTGCCAGGCCACATTACCCACAAAGTAAATACAAGCATTGTTCATCTAGAATGCAAAAAAAATAGTCATGTGATTAAAAAAAAAGGTTAAAAGGGCACTCCAGCCAACATGAAACTTTTCTTGGATTACAAAATCCTTGGCAAACATGTATACTTGTTTCTAACAGCAGTGAAAAGTCAAGGGTGAGATATTCCTGTTTAAAGGCTGGTGAACTCAAAAGTCAAGTGCCCAGCATTAATGTCAGGAAGCCAAATTTCACATCTGTAATAGACTATACATCATTGAATTTCATGAACATTGTGGTGGGGGGTTGAAAGATACAGTAACGACAAAAATGACAAAGAACAAAAAACATGAATCCTGTCAATCCAATATATATGAGGAATGCAAAGCTGCACTACAGATTTAAAAATCCAATTAAATGCTAATTTTAGGGCAAGGAATGTCCTTGGAACGCATTTGAGAAGAGCTGACCCATCTGAAGTGAAACGCACTGATTTTTGTTAAAAAAGAAACTGCTGCAAGTCATGGAGTCATTGCCACCTCTGTAAACCTGTAAAACGTTTACTACTAACAATATGACTAGAACAAATGACTAGAACTTTAAGCGGACAAGCGGGTGTTTGCCTCGTATTTGCCAAGTAGTCTAGAAACACTTAATACAAAAGTGAGCTCGTTCCATAAAACACTGGCTTCTGCGTCGCTGACTTGATTCCTGTATTATTCGGGCCTCGGTCTGGAGCAGCTGCTGCGAACTTTCCCCCCTTCTGCATTTCAAGAAAAAAAAATCAAAAAGGATCAGCTAATAGCATTTAGCTATTGGGAAAATTCCTGACCGAGGCTGTATTGTCCTAGCGTTCAACGCCGGGTACAGCTGTATGGGGGCGGGGATGGGAATGTATCGAAACGAGGCCGTACCTAATAGCTTTTCCATCTCAAAACAAACTCTCAGATCATGAGGCGGAAAGAAAGCACCGCAGCTGGCAACACACCAGACAGTGCTTTGACCGACAGGCCCGAGATTACGCTCGCTAGCGCAAGGGGCCCGTCGACGGTTATCTATGTATAGCTATATCTGCATGGTTTCGCCTATAAATCTCACAAGCTCTTGCCACTCACATAAGGTTGTTGTACAGGTAGTGAACACCTACATGCCAATTTCAAGCACAAAACCGGCATAACTAACTGGGGAAGAGTTAGGTCGTTACTACAGTTAGCTTGCTAGCTCAGTAAAATAGCTAATCATAGCATACTCCAACGTAAAAGTTAATTTAGGGGGTTAATCGTTGCATAAAAGGAAAAGTCGCCCGATGTGGTTAATTAAATGGCAATTCTTGAGCTACATTATGTTGATTCTTTTATTTTGCACGGTCACGATGCCCACAAACGCTAATCTAGCTAACGACATAACACAACGTTAGCTCGCTTGCTAGTTAGCTAGCTAGCGTTACACCAACAATACAAACCCCGTCACCAAGTCTGACAGATTTTTAAAAAATAATTTGTTTAATTATTTGACGTAAAGAATGTTACGTTCGTTTTTAAATTCATTTAAAAGTACAAATTACATCGACCACGGAGTCATCTGCTAAAACTCCGTTTGCTTACTTGCTATCGAGGTAGCATTAGCTACCGGCAGACTCCTCCACTGCATTTTATTTACCAGCATGCGCAGGCCCCGTTAGCCCAAATACATTTGGTCTGTCGACGCTTTAGAAAACAACTAAAAGAACAGCTTGCACTTATATAAAAATAACGTTGACAGTTCAAACGGGCAAAATCGGTCAAGCTTCATGTAAAAACAAATAGATCTTCATACTAAAATACGCTAGCTACGTGGACGAGCTTGCTAGCTCGAAGAGGACTGCAGAAACAAGACAGCAACAAGCAGCGTCACTGGAAGCCGAAACACCACGCATTTTGATTAAAAGTCCCAACCCTCATCGCTTCCACTCATAATCAATAGCAACTGCGAAGAGGTTGGGGTCGGCATACTCACCAAACACGGCTGAAACGACCACTCCACTACGCATTAATCCTGGATATCTACGAGAAGGGTTATGTGATATTTTTGGGGATCTAAACCGAACGGCCAAGATGGCTACCAGTCATCTTTAAACCCTCCCACGGCTGGTCACCTGACACAAGAGCGGCGACCTAATCACTTTCCTTTGGGTAGAAATGAAACACAACGCTGCCCGTAACCTCTGCACAAAGCACGGCCTTTAACCATACAGGCGAATTGCGGTGGTGGAGGCAGGGTTCCTGAGGCTGAGGCTGGCAGACAGAGGAGGGCATGTTTACCATGTCCGGACGCTGCCTAATTAACACATCAAATACTCAGTTTAAACACGTAATTTGCGATTATGGACTAATGTGCGATAAAATACTGCCCACTCTAGCTAACCTATACAAACATAAAATGACTATTACCATACAGTGCAGGTGTGAGTATGGAGGGTTTAACATCCATGAGTACTGTGTTGGGTATAGCAGAATTGCACATGAGTGGGTCTGTTAAACAATTATTATTATTATTATTATTATTATTATTATTATTATTATTATTATTATTATTATACATAAAAGTATTTATGATCATTAGAATAAACTGTACAGAGCACACACACACACACATTTATATATATATATATATGTG
>JBBPDA010000021.1:16350619-16371474 GCA_037974385.1 Arnoldichthys spilopterus | reverse complement strand
CCAACACATTTCATTGTACTGTTGACCCAACGTTAACATACATATGACCAATAAACCGAACTTGAACTTGAACTTGACCATCTGGGTTTTTAGCAGGATCCAGTTGAAATCTGAAAATCTGTGATGTTATGGGACTGAATTAGTGCACATGGCATGGGTAGCTTGCACTTGTGCATATATTGCACAATACATATAGGTTTTGGAGCAGCATATGCTGACAATGTTTTTTTTTCAATGAAGGCCTTGCTTATTTCAGCATGCCAAAGGGCATTGCTGGAATCAATTATCAAATGAGCATATTTTCTAAAAAAGTTTTAAAATTACACAGTTGTGCCATGGTTGTAAGGGTGATGCCTGTTCTGCTCCAGCATTGGGTGGCAGAGAACCCTTTTCCCCGCTGCAATGCCATGATGGCCAGCAGAGGGTGACAACTAATGCTTAAAAGCGTGGATGTTTCATAGGGTGGGAGTCTTTGTCTCCAGTGGCAGGTGGGATTCTCCCTTTCGTGCTCCTCTTTGTATGTTCTTGCAGTCAGGCCTCAAGCAACCGTGAGTCACTGTCTGCTAGTTCCCTTGCTCTCTCTCTCTTCCCTGCCTCTTGAGGTCTGTGGTAGTGTGCTAGTGTCAGACACCTGTGAGGTACAGCATTCCTGGAGAGCAAAGGCTGTCAAGCCAGCCCTCAGGGCCCTTCAGGTGGTCCACCTTTTTGCTCTATCCTTATGTGCTGGTAGCTGGGATAGAGCAAAAATGTGGACCATCTGGCTTTTCATTGTATCTAGCTGGAGCACACCTAAGTGTTAGGCTCTTGCTTAGATGGAATGAAAACCTGCAACCAAACTAGCAATTTGCAGACAGGGTCAGTGCCCCCTGCTGTACAGTACTGGCATAGGATTAGTAATGCTCAAGAAAAGAACATGCTTGTGATCACACCACAATGAAATGTGACCCCTGCAGCTGATGAAGGGAGCAGTGATTGAGGACAGTACCTTGCTCATGGGAACCTCAGTTCTCTGGGATTTGAACCGACAACATTCAGGTCACAGGGGCAACTCCCTAATCATTACATCATCACTGCCCCTGCATCACCACCCTAATGTCTGGTCTCTTCTTGTTTTGTTGGTATAACTTGTTGGTACACTTTAGATAAAGATTTATCCATTCATATTTTTATTCCAAATAAGCAAAATATGTTGTTTGAAGACTGCAACCAAGAGACTAAACAAGGCCTATGAGCTCCTGCTTGTTTAGGAAAACTGACAGCCATACCAGCTCTCTTTGCTGGTAAGATTGAACACTGAAGACTTTAATGTACAGTTACAGGCTATAGCCTATCTATATCCAAGCAGTGCATTAGTCATCATCTTGCCCTGCTTTAGTGGCCTGTTAGTGATCTAGATATTTTTTGTTGGCAGACAAATCTTGGCCAAGAAGATAAAAAAAAGGTCATGGAAAATGTCTTTGTGGTTAATTAGTCCAATCTCACACTAATCATGTAAGGAAATTTAACTTTTAATTGAAGAAAATTAAGTATAACACTGGCTCTTGCATAACAAGTCTGATCCTGTATCACTTAAAGAAACTGGAGGATACAGTGTGAGTAATCTGAGACTCCTCAATGCAGAACCTCTGATTATGGGGGCCATTGTAGCATTTTGGATGTACGCTTTGGATCTTTGTCCTGCTGGAAGAACTACAACCCAGGTTTAGTTTTTTGGCAGAGGCAGCCAGATTATCCCCTGCTGTTTTGAAAAGTTCATGTTGACATGTAATTCTAACATTTCCTGTAACATTTGGAGGAAAAATAGCCATTATAAAGTAAGATGAGAGATCCTGCCATGTCTAGGTCGTTTCTGTATATCCTCTTATGCCAGACTCACCTTTGAAGTTTAAAAGCTTTATTTTTGTCTTAAATGAGCATAGAACCCATATACCATTGGGTCGGTGCTGGTGTAACAGTTAGGGAGTTATCCCTTTTATCGGAAGGTCACTGGTTCAAATCCCAGGCGTACCACTTTAGTGCTCGTAAGTAAGGAACCATTTCCAAGCACCGCTCCTTGGTCACTGCCCACTACTCCTACACGGAAAGGGTTAAATGACGTGGTCACGTTTTTTTGTGGTGCACTGTATTCAAACTGACAATCTTTCACCTTCACGTTAACTCCATTTCAGTTTACGTTCCAGTGCCGTCTAGCAAAGTCCAGGTGCTCAAGGTGGCACATTTCCCAAATAATGTGTTGACATGGTGGTGACATCTCATTGTAGCTTAAAAGATGCCAGAATGTTACCATCTTCAACTGGGATCCTTGGAAAAACTCTTTCCTATTCTAACCTTCCTTCTGATTGTTCACTGAGGCAAATTGCGTCCTCTTTCAGGCTGGTTCTCTGCGGTTCCAGATGTTTGAGTGAATATGAACATTTTCAAGCACATAGCTATTTGTAATTGCTATTATAAAACTAACCCATTGGTTGATTTATGAAGGTCAATAGCAGATAAAAGTTATTTCCTCCAAGCTATTCAGTGGAATGTGCTGTTTCAAAAGGCCTTTTCACAAAATTATGGAATGAGTGAGGTGATAAAATGTCAGAAATATGAAATACTTTCCCCCAGATTTAGTTGCCTTTGCATTTGACATGATTCATCGTTTATCAATTGCAAAATAAGATACACAGGTCTGTAAAAGGTGTTTAGTTTGTAGGATGTTGCAGATCTTTGTCTAATTTCTTCTATTCTTTCCTCTTGTGAATTGAGAAGTGCTAAGGCGTAATAACAAGACAGCTCGGAAAATAATGGGCCTATTGGTAGTCATGGTGACAGGAGCTTCCTTCCTTTGCTAGAGCATAGCATGGGCATTGAACTATGGTACATTTATGTTCCCTAACTAAAAGAACTGAAGAGGTACCCTTGAGAGTACTACCTCGGTGGCAGTTTCCTTTTTTTTTCTTCCTTTACAACTACTGAGGCATTTCATGAAAGACTTCACCTAAAATGCTCACAGATACACTGTGAAGACCGACACATTGTTTAAATCCCTCTCCCCTAAGTTTGCCATTATTTTACCATTATCCACACTGCATATCACACATACACCAAACATAACACTATTATCACTGACAGGTAAAGTGAATAACACTGACCACTTATTTCATTACAATGGCTCCCGTCAGGGTGGTGGGATATATTAGGCAGCAAGTGAACAGTCATTTCATCACCAAATCGGCAGGTCTTGTGGAGTGTTCCAGGTATGCATTAGTTAGAACCTACCAAAAGTGATCCAAGGGAAGACAACTGGTGAATCGGCAGCAGGGTCAAAGGCACTTAAGGCTCACTGATGTTTGTGGGGAAAGAAGGCAAGCCTCGTCTGGTTGAAATCTGGGTCATACGTTTCTCCACACATCAAATGTCTAAATCTAAATGGCTTTTTAAAATCTTAACAATTAAACTATGTAGACATTCTGAAAAAAAAAAAATGGTGGACTTCTTTAAAAGATTCCTGCCTGCTTGGTTGTATTCAAAAATAGGAAAATGTTTTTCAGGCGCCAATAACTATGACGTAGCATTGTTGAAAACTGATTAGGGATGTTTTCTAAGACTGAATTGACATCAGAGACTGAGCCTGAGCTAATGAACTGCAGATATTTTTTATGACGTTGAGCTATTAAGAAAACTGAATACTGGATAATTACTGTAAATATTGAAGTGCACTGAATAAAGACAGTATAAAATATTCTTACAGTCAGCAGATATGGTGCACACCAATAGAAAAGAAAACAACTGTAAAATATCGCAGTTTGATCATACCGATGTCTCCTCTTGTCAGTTTCCAGACAGCTCTGGGGATGGTGAAATGTATGGCAATACCTCAGCTGATTATATACCAGAAGGCGAGTTCACCTGTGATACTACTGAAGACCCCTTGCTCCAGTATCACACCATTTTCCAGCCTCTTGTCTACAGTATGGTGTTCCTGCTAGGCATGACTGGAAATGGTCTCCTCCTGACTGTCCTGCTACGGCATCGTTCTCACCTCCGCATCACCGAAATCTACCTGCTGCACCTGGCCCTGGCTGACCTACTCCTGCTTCTAACGTTTCCTTTTGCTGTGGCCCAGACGCTGACCGGCTGGTTGTTTGGCGAATTCCTGTGCAAGCTGCTGGGCCTGCTAAACCGCATGAATATGGTGTGCGGGAGCTTGCTACTGGCATGCATTGGCTTTGACCGATACCTTGCTGTCGTGCATGCTGTCTCTAGCCTCCAGAGCCGCCGGCCGCGGACCGTTCACTTCACCTGTGCCTTGCTCTGGTTCTTCTGTCTTGCTGTGACCATGCCCAACATGGTGTTCCTCTCTGTGACACCCAGCAATGACTCTGCGAAGCTTGTGTGCTACTTTAACAATCATGGCATCCATTCTCACAATTGGATACTCACTAGTCGCTTACTGATCCCCCTGTTATGCTTCTTCCTGCCCCTGGTGATCATGGGTTACTGCTATGCTGCTGTGGTGCACACTCTTTATCACAGTCAGCAGAGCCTGGAGAAAAAGGGTGCCATTCGTCTGGCCATGGTGGTGACCTTGGTTTTCTGCTTGTGCTGGCTACCGTATAACACCACCCTCTTTATTGACACCTTGGTGCGCTTGGGCATAATGTCTCATAAAACCTGTGAGAACAGCAATGCACTTGCTCAAAGCCTGGTGGTGACTGAAAGTATCGGCTTCATCCACTGCTGCCTCAATCCCATCCTCTACGCCTTTGTAGGGGTTCGGTTCCGGAAAGATCTCTTGCGAATGCTGGCGGGATGGGGCTGCAGACCTGTTTGTGATCCACTGCTGCAAGCCGGAGGCCTGAACAGACCGTCTCTCTCTGAGGCAGCCACCATCACCACAAGCAGCCAATACATATGAGGACAGAATCCAGGACAGGAGCATATTGACAATTTTCAGTCATTTAGCCATGGGTAAATGATAAGTAAAAAGCTGAGTGTGATCTCATTTTGACCATCTGACCAATCCATAGCATGCAGCTTTGGCAATACAGCGATGCATAATGTGGTTTGAAGCATCCACAGAGTCGGCCATGCCATTTTATCACTCTGAGAATTCTGTGCCTGAGCACTGGCTGTTTAACAAGCTTTACATAGCAATTAGATGTGTGATCTCCAGGATAATAGTGCAAGATAAGCAAAGTACACATTCAAAAATAAACTGGTGTTTTCTCTGTCAGATGGTGTTCTGCTCGTTTTTCTTCCATCTTTATCAACCTCACCAAACGTAAGATCAAACAAGACCATCACAAACATTGAACATTTTTTTCTTATTATTCGCTTTTAGACTTCTATTAAACACAGTTATACAGAACAGTTGCAAACGAGCACAAATTGCATCTTATTTACAGCAACTATATATAGAGAGATTTTATATTTATATATATATTTATATATTCCCTTGCACAACAGTTTGGTAGCCAGAGAAAATGGAATTAGAAACTGAGGAGTTTTTTTCCCCTGTCATCTCCTTTAAAACAAACACATTGATCTGTGAAATATACATATTTTACAGACATTTTAAAAAATGGCTTCAGAATTTGTTGCTCAGCTGTAACGATTTCGCCTTTTTTCCTCATTGTCTATCTCAGATTTAAGAGGTTATTACTAATAACAATTATATTAGCATCTGATTGCCACAATCAATAAACGTCAATAAAAACAAGTCAGAGTTGGAAGTAACCCATAAGAAAAAAAAAGGTTTTTACAGATTTATGGAGAAACATGTTCAGAAAGGTCCAGGTCCATAGCCCAATGGACTATCCAAAGACATACCCCTCTGTCTGATACCCTGGGGACCCATCATTACTGACTGTGGGTGTGGAGGTCCCATCATGGGTCCTTGAGGGGACAGGAGTGGCCCCTGCTGGCCAAAGTGCTCCCCGGGAATAACCATGCCCCTCTGCTTAGCCTGCATCATCATTAGGTTCTGCTGGGCCATGAGATTGTGTGGATGTTGCTGTGGGGACATCATGCCCTGTGGCGGATGGGACTGGTGCTGCAAGAGGCTGTTAGCCATCATGGCCTGTTGCTGCTGATGATGGTGTTGCTGCTGCTGCTGAGGGATACCTGTCCTGCTCATCAGGTGACCAGGATGGCATATGGGCCCAGGCCCCATCCCGCCACCTGACACCATACCTCTGGACCCTCCCTGGTTCATCCCCATCCCAGGGCGCAGGCCGCAGTGTGAGGGGTGCAGGGGAAGCTGTTGCTCAGCCATCATGTTCTGCAAGTTCGCAATGTGAGGGTTGGAGGAGGGGGCGCTGCTGTGAGGGGGTCCGGACGAGGAGAGCTGCTTCAGGAGCTGGGCTGAAGGAACCTGCTGAGGTGGCTGGCCTTGGTGAGGGGTCTGTTGCTGCTGGGCCATGGCCTCACTTTTGGGGAAGTACTGCAGGGTGCTGCTAGGCTTGTCGGCAGGAATGATTCGAGAAAGGTCAAATTCGGGTATGCCTGTATGTGTGGGCCTGATGACCTCGCTAAGGTCTGGGCCCTCCCCCATGGGCATAGGAGGGAAAGAGTCTGATGGGTGAGGGGGACGCTGATGGGGAATGCCCTTGCTGAGAAGGTGCATTTGCTGCGGTGGGAGGACGTCGTCAGGAGGCTGTGGGTACTGCCCTATACCTCCAATTGGGGAGTGCAAAGGTCCTTGCATGCGAGAAAATCCTCCCATCTGGCTTGAAGGATGCATAGGGGACACATTACAGGGTCCTATCCCCTCTGGAGGGACACCTCCACCTCCCATCATTGCGGACATTCCCATGGGGTTAGGGGAAGGCAGCATCGGCCCAGAAGGATCATGGGATAACTGCTGACCTCCCTGGAGGACCATTCCCATAGGGCTTTGAGGGCTGCTGTTAGGTCCCATTGGGCCCTGGGAGGACATGAGCATCTGTGCGGACTGGTGATTAACAATATTTCCTGGTAAAAAATATGAAAAAAATGAATTATTCACAGTCATTACAGTAAATGTAGCTGAAATAAATAATTTTGAAAATACAAAAGTATGCTTTAGGGATGGGTGATACAGACTTTCTCATTGTACATTTTTGGTAATAATATGAATTAAAGTATGAAAATAAGCCATTCAGCATTATCTTTTTGGGTCCTGGGCCATGCAAACACAAACCCTGATCCAAAACAGTAGAATTCATCCTGACCATCAAAGTATTGACTTTAAAAGATGGACTTTGAATCCAGTTAAGGACGATACAAAACAGAAATTTTATTCACAATGAGAATGTAAACACCAACAATCAAAGGATTCATAGTCTAATGCCTGGAAGAATAAATGGAAAAGTAACACTTCTCTTCTGTAAATTTGCAAATAATGATTAAACAGTGTAATTGTGTGAGACTGTGAGATGCCCAGCGTATCAGCATGAACGTGAACACGTCATCAGCAATATAGTCAGTATCACAATATGACAAAATTCTTATCATGGGGAGTAACAGGGCCAGTATACCAAGAATGATACGATATGGCACAGATTTATTTTAAGTGAATGAAAAAAAAAACTTTTGAATTAAAATTTGAATTTAAATTCTTTTAATTTAAGAGAATTTTTATTCACCCTGAAAGAAAAGGTCCCCAAATTTAGCAAAACTGGCTTGCAATTTCCATTACAATCCTGAAAAGTATTAAGAAGTTAATCCTTTCAATCAAATTAATCATAACTACATGAAGTATTGTTTTCTTTTGCTAACATGAAATATTGGGATATGTTAAAAGGGCAATACACCATTCTGAGCATATCACAGGTATCGTCAGTAGAGCTGCAGTCAAGACCACCTTTCTAGAGTACATATCCAAGAAAAGTCCAATTGAAAGTGACAGAAAAAAAATCTAAAAAGCTGTTTTTAATCTTTGTGACACTGTGACAGTGTATCTTCTATATGAAGATGAAAAGTATGCACTATTATCTATAAAGATCAACTGATTTTTAAAGAATTATTTGCTGTGACAGAGAAATGTTACTAGTAGAAACTAGGCGGCTGGACTTGAGACCAACTAAAATATAAGGCAAGACTATCAGCCAAGAACAAGTCTGAGTGCAAATACCAGTGAGTCCAAGACAAGACTGAGGCAACAGAAAAAATGTCTTGAGACCGGACTCGAGTACTACAACCCTGAACTTCAGCACTTATACAACATGGGCCTGTGGGGTCACATCATCAAAATAAAAGTGCATAGCAACGGTAGCTGACTGGATGATGGTCTCAGCCACTGTTGCTATGCACTTTTAATTTTTAATGCACTTCAACACCAGACCAAATTTATTAAATGGTATTATTCTAATAGACTGCACCTGGCATATTAGGTCCAGGAAGGAGGGGTCGATCTGGCGGCATCTCGTCATCAGACGTGGCGATTGTCTTGATGGCGTCATGATAGAGAGGAGTGGAAGTGGGCATTGCGTACTTGGACATCTGGGACATGATGAGGGACAAGGGATTCTGGGATGGGGGTGCATCTGGGGAAGAGTTGAAAGGCATGTTTGGAGGCTGACTGCTGGGTGTTGAGGTGGAGCTCCTGGGAGGCAGTGACAGACCTGAAGTAGGAATAATAGGAAGAACCCATTCATTTTACAACAAGAAAACAATAATGTTATTAATGATATTAAGTATATTTATGACTGTTTTTAATCATTTAAAATGTGAAAAATATAATTTCTTTTTCAAATATTGTAAGAATCATATTTTTAATTATTTTTTACTTTTACTGTTTGGTACTACTACTACTTTACCTGTTTCAGTTGAACTACTCCCTCCATTGCCCACTCCTTTACTGCTAGGTGGACCTCCAGGACTGGGCAGGGCTGTCTTAGGTGAGGCAGTCCAACCTGGAGAGGCGACTGGCATGGCTGGAGATTTAAGGTGCCCTGGAGAGCCAGATGGTGACCGGAGTCCTAGCGATGAACCCATGACCTGTGGTGACTTCATGGATGTTGTAGATGGTGTACCAGCTCCAGAAGCTGCTGGTAGAGGAGGGTGTGGTGGACCGGTGGGTGGTAGTTGAGTGGGGGATTTTAGGCCTGGGCCGGAGGGAGAAGGCATAAGGGGCGATGGTTCCTGACTAAGGGAGGGCGACTTGAGCTGATGAGGAGGAGGCATGGCTGGAGAACCCATCGGGTTGACGTTAATTGAAAGGTCAGATGGATGGCGTGAACCCAGGTCCGCACCCCTCTGGCCAGCATTCATGGGCATATGGCTAAGCCGTGAAGTGCCGCTAATTTGAGGAGGACCTTGCTGGTCAGGTCCAAACATCTCAGGACCTGACTGCTGGAGGTAGGGCCCATCCCCTTGTCCACCTGGAAAGGGGCTCTGACTGGGAAACTGAAGAGGTCCATCTGGGCCAGGGATCATTACTTTATTAGCACCACCCCGACCATTTTGTGCAGCCCTGATGCGGGAGATGTCCTCAGGGCTCAACATCTCTGCCCCAGGCCCACCTCTAAGTTTCTGGGCCAACATCTGCTGCTGCTGCAGATTCATGTTCATGCCCATATTGATATTCAGGTTTCCCCCTAAAGGAGAGTCAACCATGTCTCTCATTAAAGGGCCACCACCTCCACCTGCACCAATAGGAGAGCTCATCATTGCCCGAGAAGTGGGAAAGTCCATTGGATCGCCACGTGATGGTGGGCCTCCTCCCATTCCAGGATTAGGGAAGCCTGGCCCTCCAAGTCCACCCTGCTGCTGCTGTCTTGATAATTGCTCAAGTTCTAGCCTACGAAGCCCTTGTAGCTGACGTTTCTCCATAATACGGAACATTTCCTCCCGTGTTAAAGGTCGGTCCAGATCACCCTGCATGTGCTGAGGGGGTCCACCAGGCCCACCAGGAGGATAACATCCATGAAATGGACCTCCTCCACCCATATTGGGTGGTATGTCTTCCAACCACCCCATTCCTGGTCTGGGAGGTCTTTGAGGCCCTAGCCCTTCCATTGGTAAAACTCCACCAGGGCTTCCTGGATATCCACCACCTCCTGGAGGACCTCGCTGCATCTGTCCAAGAAACCTGGGCCCTCGAGGCCCCTCTTGATTTATGTCCATCATCCTCAAATTCCCTCCCATCCCTCCTCCCATCATAGGTCCTGGTCCCCACTGCTGGTCTCCTGGCTTGCTGTGATAAGGAGGTGGAGGACCCCTCATCATGAGATGTGGACCCCCTGGCATGCTTATCTCAGACATCATACGAAAGTGCTGGGGGTGTGTGTGGGGGTTAATCTCCTGCTGCCTACGCTTCTCCTGGTAGTACTCCTCCTGCAGTTTCCTCCAAGCCATCTGTTCTGGTGTGAGCCCCTCAGGACCTAGCATAGGCCCCATGTCTAGCCCTGAGGGGGAGGACAAATGGTGGTGAGGGGGAATGCCATGGTGTGGACCCATAAGAGTGTCATCCATCCCAGGTCCCCCAAGGTTCTGTGTCTGTGAAATGATGGATTGCAGAGGCTCCTCATATTTTTTCATTCCTCCCATAGGAGGCATACCAGGGGGTAGGCCACTGTTGTTGCCAGCACTCCCACCACCATTCTCCCCATCCTCCAGACCTCTACTTCCATCTGTATTATTATTGTTGTTAACATTGGTGCCGTTGTTCGGGTTATTGTTAGGTCCTCCAGGGTCTCCATGGCCAGCGGCTGCACTGCTGCGCAGGAGCAGCCTCTCGATGTCCCTGAGCGTCTGCAGAGAACGCTCACGATGCTCTAGCTGCTCTTTAGACAGTCCATCAGCATTCCCTGGGCCTCCCTGCTGACCATGCTCACCCTGAAGGTGTGCAGACAACACAGTTGGACTGGCTGTGGGCGAGACACCTGCACCTGGATGATTTATGGTGCCTGACCCATCTACTACTCCACACCCTGGAGCCCCAGCAGGCTGCGGTCCCGAGCTTCCTGGTCCAGATGGGTGAGATGCAGCATTGTTATTGTGGCTGGGAGTTCCCCCTTGATGGGCTTGGGTACTCTCGCTTTCTGGGTGAACCGTGGAGGGAGTACCTCCACTTGCCATGTGCCCCCCAGCAACCCCGCCATCAGAGGCTGGCTGGGGTGTACCACTTTGAGATTTGGGTGTGCCCATGGGAGGCGTGCTACTAGAGCTGAGCTGCTCTGATAGGCTGGGAAGCTTGCCAACACCAGTGCACTGCTAAGCAAGATACGCAGAAAGCAAAGACAGTGGGAGAGACACATGGAAGGCAAAGGGAGTGGCAGAAAGAGAGAGAAAGGAAAAAGAAGGCTTAAGTGAGTTTAATGAAGTAAGCAACAATTTCAAAACACCTCCAATTTTTCAAAAGAGGTTAAAACTTCTAGTCTTTGGATCTTACATATTGCCGAACATATTCACTACAATACAAAGAGGTCACATCTATTTTTAACTCCCAGGGACACCCTGAGAACACAGGAACCTTTCTACTTCCACACAAACGCAAAAGCATTAAACAAAAACAACACGTTTTTCACTTGACAATCACAGGTGTGCCATTCCCATTGAAATTCTTTGAAACAGAAAAGGGAACAAAGCATAAGCACGATGACTCAAATAGATATTTAAACAAATGCAGCCTCCCACACTAACACCTGCACTACCCTGTGTACATAAATACAAATACATCCCCCTTCCTTCCTCTTTTACGAGCACAAACAAAGCTCTTACTCAAATGAGAGACAAAACCCATTTGAATAGCTTTAACGTGTTCACACAGAATGGCTCAAAATGTTTGGTGCTATGACAGGGGGCACACTGTCATGCCCAAAATAAGGAACGGTCCTGCCAGCTGCTCTCCAGGGTGCTGAAGTCACATATTTTGGCAGAGGACATGCTTAAAACTGACAAGAATGAGAATCCCCATTTGCATGGATGGATGGATTTCTCAAATATCCACATTAATCACAATATTTGTTTTTTTGTTTTATGAAAAATATAATCATAGTGTGTAACGAAATACTAAAATAAGTGAAGTAATAAAGTGCACCACAACGAAATGTGACCCCTGGATTAAACCCATCTACACGTGGAGCAGCAGGCAGCTATCAACAGAGCCTGGGAAGCAGTGTTGCAGGACAGTACCTCAATTATACCTGGGCCGGGACTTGAAACTGTGACCCTCTGATAACAAGGGCGAGTCCCTTACCACTAGGCCACTACTGCCCAAATAAATTAATTCATTAACATTAGTAAAGCTGTGCAAAGGTTTCAGGAACAGATCAGGTCTTGTGCTAGCTACAGATGCTACGGTGCTAGAGAACACTGGAAACAATAGGTGAACTTAAAGGAGGGGGTTCTGTCCTAGCACCCTTCCCCACAGTGAAAATGAGTGATTATTTGTCATTGTGAACACATCACTACAAAATGCACCTTCTGCATTTGACCCATCCATGTAGCAGCAATGGACAGCTGATTTGAACCGGCAACCTTCAAGTCACAGGGGCAACACCCTTATCTTTAAACCACCACTGTCCCACAGCATAAGCATCTTAAGAAAATCAACATGTGTGAGATGTCGTTTCAACTGGCATTTTCTGTTTGAGTGATTATGCTCTGCTTCCACTCATGCAGTTTTTCACATTTACGAACCTGCTCCAGTTTGGTGCCGGGGACGTTTTGCTGGTGAAACAGTAGGATGGAGTCTGTATGGCCATGCATTACTGCCTCTGCAGCACTGTAGGATACATAAACACATACTAGCATGTACATCTTTCATCCTTTAACCCCTAAAACCACCATCTCAGTGCATAATCAAAGCATCCAAAGGTACAGAACGATTCTACTTAGCTCAACGAAGAGTTGGCATGTGGTTTGCAACTCCTACTTAATTAAAGCATCATAATAATCTGCTTTAAAAAACCCTCACCTGTTGGCTAGGCTGGTGGTGAAGACATACACTACTTGCTGAGGGGGGTGAGAGGTCAGGTCAGAGCGTAGCCCTGGACCGAGGCCACAACCTAAAGCTGGACCTCCTTGCTCAGTGACCGAGCTCACTGCAGAGGGCCCTGAGAGAGACTGGCCAGGGCAGGACATCCCACGCTCTCCTGTGTGTGTGTGAGAGAGAGAGAGAGAGAGAGAAAGAGAGAGAGTGAGAAAAAAAAGAGAGAGAGAGAGAGAGAGAGAAAGAGAGAAGTTTGTCATTATTTTTAATTAGTTTTTCTTTCCTTTTGTCATATTTTTTTGTCTTTTTTTGGCTCTGACATTTTTTTCCCCATACAATGAATAATCTTCAGAAAAAAAATATTAAAACAGTATATTTAATTGGCTAATTCTTTTTTTGAACAGACACATTGCATCACATTATAGATTATTTAAAAAAAGAAACCCATGCTCACCTTTTCAATTTAGAAATGTAAAAAATGTGAAATGCAGCCACTAGATGGAGCTACATGCTACAGAATCACTTCAGGGAAGCTTTGGTCACATGACCATCACCAGTTAGCCTGGCTTTTGTGTCATGAAATGATGTATGCAGAGATGCAAAACACAGTGCTTTATGAAAAGAAGCCTTTTGTGCCTCAAGGCCATAGAGCATGTATGAAGAAGAAGGGGCCAGAGAAGACTTGATCAACGGTCAGGCACAGAAATGCAACGAGTACAGTTCGAAAGGAACCATTTCTCTGGATTGATGTGATCCATGCAACTGAATCAAAGCACATTCGGGAGCAGTGATTTCGATTAAGGATACAGTTTGTGTTCATGCCTGCGTCCAATTCACATCCTCGTGGACGATACACAACGGCTGTAGTCGCAAGGATTACTGAACACTAGGGCTGAACTATATGGAAAAAATATCAGTATTGTGATTTTACTGCTACATACATACATACATGCGATTGCGATGTTTTTCAGTATATAAAAAAGGGTAATTACCATATTCCTCTAATTAAAAAAGCTTGAAGTGTGTAAGTATTGATAAAGCTTCAAAATGTACAATCACTCCCCCATCCATATAGTCCACATATGGAAACTAAGCTTTAAAAATCATGGTTTTTGTGAGGTCACAAAACCAAAACTTTTACATATATCTCCTTATTTAGCCTATAACAGTTTAGCCCCACTTCTTCACATGGAAGTCCTAAGAAGTTCTTGATTGATTAGAGGTTCGTTTGCATATTGCAACCTTCTGCAATATCAGTATTGCAGAGACAGATATTGTGATGACGTACAGATGATATATTGTACAGCTCAGCTGTGCACAAATAATACATTGAGGGTAGTAAACTCGGCCTCTTGGCTTTATTTGTTTGGAGGAGAACATAACGAGTTTTTTTTAACATTCTTTACATTCATACATCTTTACAAAAACAGATCTTTAAAGAGTCATCTGCTGACAGGTTCTTTAGGGGAGTGGTTCTCAAAATGGTCATCAGGGACCCTCAGTTGGTCCACATTTTACATTAACATTTACATTTATTCATTTGGCTGACGCTTTTATCCAAAGTGACTTCCAGGACAGAGGAAGCAATCAAGCATTGGCATTGCATAGAGTAACACTGAAGGTGATGCCACAAGAAGACCAACGCATTGCTCGTAGTTGTAGAAAATAACATACATATGCCAAGTGCTTACACTAACAACAGAGAACCACTACAACAATGGATACATATGCCAAGTGCTTACAACAAACTACTACATTATAACAGTAGTGCTATAGACATCTGGTTGGTTATTGGGAAGCAATAGATCATATGTGATGACTAGGCTTATGTGCTGAGGTGGGTGCGGAACAGTTGAGTCTTGAGTTGCTGTAAATCTATGTGTTGTGAATTGCGATCAAGCAAAAATGTGGTTTCTGAAGGCCAGCTTGCTTTAGGGTACCAAAAGGCTCTACAGTATTCTTCTTGGCACATATATGTTAAGAATGTATATCTTGTGTGTTTTTCAGACTGACAGATCTATTGTGTAGACCACGTTTTTTTTACAGACTGCGTCTAAGCCTTTCCCTGGAAATACGAGCCAAGTGTCGATCCTGAAATAGCAGCAAACAAGTGAGAGCTGACAATTCCAACTACGTGCTGATTCAGACGATTCTTCAGCTAGACCCTCAGGCACAGACAATCTAATGGCCTTGACACAGCAAGTTGGAATCGAAGGACTAGCGCCTAACCAAGGTTGTCTGGTAACCTCATGTCTTCTGTAAAAAGTTGAGCTCCCACACGCTGCAAAGACTACAGCCAACGGCCATGCAGAATATACATTCTGAACCTCCATGAACATACTGTGTGTTCTCCTGACTGTCATTTAATGACTTTAACGGACTATCATATTTAAAAATAAAGGTGTCAGAAAGGGTTCTTTGCATGACACCCCAGAAGAACCATTTTTGTCAATGATATATGAGATAAGAACCTTGTTAAAGTTTAAAAGAACATCCAATGTAATCTGCAGGTCCTTGAAAAAAACCCAAACATTAGTAAAGAATCTTTGTATTATGTGAAAGATCTTTATGTCTTATATACGTCTAGAGAACTAATATAATTCTTCTTTGGCACCACTCAGTCCTAGTCCACACGGGCGTTCAACCTGTGGATATATGAATGCGCTCGGAGCGGCGTGTATGCTCTGAAGCAGCGTTTGACTTATTTCAGTATCACACTACATTCGCCTATGTTTCATTAGGCTTAACGCCAACCTGCAGCCCAGACTGTAATACTGTATGTGGGGGCAGTAATCAGTGTTTGTTTTTTAAATCTGTGGGGTTTGAGCTTCATCCTGCACTGTATTAGTAAAATATAGATCAGTTGCTTTATTTAGACATAAACCTTGACGTCATTGTGTTAAAAATCCTCCTGATACGGCAAAAATATTGTCCCCGCTACTGGGATCACACTCTGACTGAAGAATCATGGAACAGCTAAAGTCCTCCAGAGCACCAAACTAATGGCAACTAAGGCCCTGTCCAGACGGACGTCTGAATTAAGCATTTTCCTGACGTTTGTGGTGTCAGGTGAGCGCAGATCAAACGCCAATGGTTTTTTGCATGTTGCAGCGAATCAGACCCTCCACACGGACTTTCAGGGCTCGCCTTCGGTCGACTGCGCGTTCGGATGGTGTCTTAAAAATGTCGCATGTGGCTTTTTTTGGCATCAATTTCTGCCGAAATCCAGATAAGCGAAAAGAAAGTCTTCATTGTGTTTACATGCCATAAGTTTAGTGCTCTGGAGGACTATAGCCTTCCCATGATCCTTTAGTCAGGGTGTGATCCCAGTAGCAGCGACAATACTTTACCAGAAGGATTTTTAATACAACTGCATCAAGGTTTAGGTCTAAATAAAGCAACTGATCCAAATTTCACTAATACAGTGCAGGATGAAGCTCAAACACAAAGGTGAACACACAGTATTACAGTCTGGGCTGCAGGTTGGCGTTTCAACAGAGGCAAGCGATCGCGAGTGTAGCGTCATATTCTAGTCAATCAACCGTCGATACACACCACAGCTAAAATGGCTACATTGCCGAGAGCATGTTTACTTATACAAGATTTGAATGCCCGTGTGGACTAGGCCTAATTCAGATATCTGTATGGACAGGGCCTCAAAGAACATTTTGTGGCACCTTTTATTTTTTAAGTATAGGATGAACTGTCAATCAGACAGAGATCAACAATCAGAGAACACGCTTATTATTAACTGATCAAATGAACAAGAGTCAACCAATGCCAAGGGTGCAGGACACTTCAGCTACAGATGGCAACAATGGCTTTTTGGCCCAAGTATAGTGTATCAAACTTCATGCTTAAAAGATTGAGGGCTTTTTAAAAGTCTGTACCATGGAAAACCCCATTTTAATGTGGCATGTAAATTGTCAAAGTGTACCATTCACTCCCCAGTCCATGTAGTCCATAAAAAAAAAACAGCCCATTTGCATTTTTATGTGAATTTTGGTTTTCATGAGGTCAAAAACAAAACTCTTTTGATTTTTTATACAGTATACTACAGTTTAGCTCTGCCTGTTTAAGTTTGAAAGCACTTTTGAATGAAGCATTATACAAAAAAGCTAAGAACAGAACACATTTACATATACCGGTTTTAAATACCCAGTAACAAAAACAACCTCTTTAATTTTACACAGCTATTTTTTTACTTTTCTTCATAACATTTGTAGAATTTATAGAATTATGACTGTTTACAGTACATAAACTCACTGGACTTAAATTAATGAGGGGGTTCATCGCAGAATCTGAGAGACTCCGGTTTATCCCTCAGAAACAGAAGGCTACTACTTTCATTTTGCTGTCCTATACAAATGTAAATACCTATATATTTGAATTAAACCGTAAGCTTTGCAATAAATGACTTTCGGTATTGACAAGTTTGAGTCCGGACTTTTAGCTTTTTTCCATTCCAGTTTCAATAGTCAAGAACTGTAACGGGTTTCTTCCCCCCTGTATGCATGCTGTAATCACCTCAGACTGAAATTCTAATAAAATCCCCTCTACTAAATGTGGTATTGATTGAAAATTCTGCAGTAAACATCTGGGAAAAGGTTTCTGTGAGCATTATTAAAGTATAGCATGAAAAAACTAATATTTCTCACTCACATCTCCTCAAATAAATGAAAACGCAGGGAAAAAGTGAGGCACTTCATTAGCTATCTTCTTCCTCTCTCTCATAAAGAAAACAAAAACCAGCTCTCTCCAATACTGAGCATTAGCCACAGTTGTACCAACATAATATTCTCTTGTTGTGGTCACCAACTCACTCCCACATGGACAAAATAAGATCCACACTGAAGCCAACACCAGTGCAGTTTGTAGGAGCATGCAATGCTTCAGGCAACAGGGGGAATGAACGCGATAGTATCTTGTTGTGGGTTTTCCTGTGCCCTCCAGGAGCTGTTGTACTTTTTTGCTTATATGTTCAAATACCACACACACAATGACTGTTAGGATTGTAATAAGTGTGCATTCACATTTAAATTAGACACAGTTACTCTAGACTAGTGGTACTCAATCCTTGTTCTGGAGTTCAACAGCCCTGTTTTCTCTGCTTTTTCATGCCCACTTCAACCCAGGAATGGCTTCATCAGTTCAATAGTTGTATCAAGTGTGTCAGGAACAGAGGAAAGTCGAAAATGTACACGGCGGAGGTTCTTCAAGACCTAGATTAAGAACTACCGCCCTTAACTCAGAAGTGAAGACTACACTCACACTACATGCCTCAATTTCTACAAGCCTACAACCCGTATCTGTCTAATGTCTAGAGTCCTGAAAAGACCCACAAGTAACACCACATGCCTCAACAGGGTTCCCACTCATAAGATCATTTTCGAGGACTTTTACAGCACATTTTCATTGATGATCTTGCTGAAATGACAGGGATCATACGTCTACTACTACTGCATACCTGGAACACCCCACAAGACGTGCCATTTTGGAGATGCCCTAGGGCCCTTGTCAAAGTGGCTCAGATGCTTACCCTTACCTATTTTTTTACTACTTCTAGCACACGAACATCAAGAACTGACTGTTCACTTGCTGCCTAATATATCTCACCCCTCTGACACATGTCATTATACTGAAGTAACTGGATAGTCAATGTTATTCTGGTATATATTTACCAGTTGGTGTTCATGTTATGGCTGATTGGTGTGGCTTACACGTCCATGTGTCGTGGACAACTGCAAACAGGGGATGGATACTACTGCCTTGATTGTGATAGCACACGGTGCACCATAATAAGATGCAACCTTTGCATTTAACCCATCCATGTGGGAGCAGCGGGCAGCTGAAGTGGGCAGCACCAGAGCAGCAGTGCTTGGGGACAATACCTTGCTCATGGGTTACCTCAGTGGTGTTTGAGCCAGTCTGGGACTGGCAACTCCCTAACAGTTAGTTGCAACCCTAGGTTTAAAGGCCCTTTTTACCAGCAACTCTTATTCAAACAGCACATTCAACCAGACATCTGCACAGGTAGTCTTTATAAAGTAATCGTGGCATTCACAAACCTGTGTTCGTGAATGGATATGCCTTCTTGTCAGGCAGTGTCACTGTGTGTGTGGGTCTAAGAACTCACTGTGTGTAGCAGTGGGGGGCTTCTCCTCCTCCTCTTCGCTCTCGGCCCCTGAGCACCACTCATCTCCGCTGTAGGGCTGCTTCTTCTCCAGCACACATCGACGCTTACTGCGCATCACGCCCTCTACTGGACACCACCGGTAAAACACACAAAAACAAGCCCCCATGTGTTTAAAGGGGATTTCCACTGATTTTTTTGACATTTGAGTCTAAATTAAATCATTAATATGAAAACTACGTCATTCAGAGTGGTTTGTTGAAAACTGTGATATTTTGGCAAGTTAAAATCACTCACAATGGTGGCGATAGGAACCAGATGTCCAAAGCTTTTTAAAGCCACATCACAGAAAGTTATTACATGAAATACAATACTATGAATTTTGTATAATGTATAGGTTGATGTCTGAGATATCACTGTATGATATATGGGAAACAAAGTTTTGGCCTAAAATGTTAAGCCAAGCCAGTTTTGACGTTGTCACAAGGAAAAACTCCCTAAACTACAGGAAGAAAGCTTGGGAGGAACCAAAGCTCAGAAAGGGAACCCATCCTCCTCTGACTGACCGTATACCAACAGCAACCAAAAGAAAAAGTTTTTAGAGGGAGAATCATATAAAAGCATATAGCTTGGAGCAACATATCTAACATATATTCATAAAGCATGAAGTACATGGAGATGGTCTTTGGTAGCTGAATTAGTCTGGGTGAGGTGATAAGGAGGCCCCATATAATGAGTGATCTGGTCATGGGAAACTAGAGGGGCATGAGTTCCTAGTATACAGGTGGATTGCAATAAGTGAACCCCTTCATATGGGGCCCTTTTTTAGCAGGAGTGAGCCAGAAGTACCAGAAAATAGGGCATTAGGATGGATCAGGCTGGTCCAGACACCAGGATGGGACAGGGTTACTGGTATCTCAACAGTAGCATGTGTTAAATATGTACAGGACTGTATAGCTCCCATCACCATCAGTGTAAAGAAATCCCATCAGTAAGTTTCTCTACAATGAACCATTTGACATCAAACCAATTAAAAAGGTGTAACTCCCCTTAAACAAAAACCAGCACTATAGAGTATGTGCACACTCACAGTGCCATTAAATTCATACCTGTATAAGCAGCGTGTTTACACAACAGACTGTGGACAAAATGGTATTAATACCGTCCCAAAACAATCAACATACAGCATATTTGCTAATATGCCAGTGATTATATCACAAGCCCTGACCATAAATAAAAGGAACCAATCAAGGCATCTATTTGAGGCACATCCCTAACGTGTGTGGCCAATCATGCTCGTTCATGCAAATTCAATTCAGATAACCATTTTCCTGTTGCTCGCTTACGGACAGCGAAGAACCGCACAGCAGTAAAAGGGGTAAAAACATAAGCATCATAAACTGTCACTGCTTTTCAGCACATGCAGTAAAAACACATCTTACGAATAACACGGATAACCTCGCAATGTAAACGCAGGGATTTGCTTTTGCTTTGTTAGACTATGTTCCAAAGGGGTGTAGGCAACATGGCAGTGGAGTGGGAGGATTCTCCAGACTGCATGTGAGACGTTTACAGAGGTGGCACAAGAGGAAAAAAAAGCATCTTTAAATTTGTCTCAACCTTGAATACCAGACAAAATATGCAAGATAGTGAGAGAGAGAGAGAGAGAGAGAGAGAGAGAGAGAAAGAGTGAGAAAGAAACAGAAAAATACAGCATGAGAGAATGAGACAGGGAGAGATAGCAAGAGAGATAGAGAGAGAGAGACAGAGAGAGAGAGAGAGAGAGAGAGAGAGAGAGAGAGAGAGAGAGAGAGAGAGAGA
>JBBPDA010000021.1:16289495-16312090 GCA_037974385.1 Arnoldichthys spilopterus | reverse complement strand
CCAATCCCAGCTGACTGCGGGCCTAAGGCAGGGTACACCCAGGACAGGAGGCCAACCCATTGCAGGGCAACACATAGACAAACCGGAGCACCCGGAAGAATCTCACAGGAACACGGGGAGAGCTTGCAAACTCCACACAGAAAAGCACCCGTGGCCGACCCGGGGATCGAACCCAGGACCTTCTCGCTGTGAGGTGATATCATTATATTATCGTGATATTTATCATTATCGTGATAAATTGTGGTCGCAATATGCTTTTCTGAGCATATTGTGATGTGGTTAGTACTTAAAAAAACACAGTCAAACTTGTTTAATTTTAAGCAGAGCATCATTAGGCTTGCTCAATTGAACATGAACTGCGGTGAAAAACAGATTTTAAATAAAAAATTGTACTCATAAGATTTTTTTTTTTTAGAAAATATGGCACTGTTGGCTCTTTTTCCTTTGCTCCATCTTAATACATATCGTGACATATCGTATATCAGGGCAATCTCTCAAAATATCGTGATTAGATATTTTTGCCATATCGCCCACCCCTATATACATGATGTTGTTTTCCTGTACAGGGGACAGCAAGTCATCCAACTTGCATGATCAAACGTCATCATGGCATTTATATATATCATTTTTATCCTCTTTTGACCAGAGGAGGATAGGTTCACCCTTCTGAGCCTTGGTTCCTCCCGATGTTTCTTCCTGTCACCTTTGGCTTGCTCATTAGGGGCTCGGACCCGGATGCTGTAAAGCTGCTTTGTGACAACATCAAAGCTCTATAGAAATAAACTTGACTTGAATATGGTGGAAAAATCTGTACTTTTCCAACCAATGTTATGATGCCACCCAGTTATGTGCACCACTCTAGCCAATTGCCAGTAGCAAGTAGTCACTTGCTTTACGCAGTGTTACTTTTTAAAGAAGTGAGTAAAACCCCTAAACAGAAATCTGGAGGTGAGAGTGCCAGGAAAGACACGCTGCATGAGGAAGAAACATTGAGAGGAACCAGGACACAAAAGGGGAACCTATTCGTTTCTGGGCAGCCCTGGATAAAATATGTTCGCAACAAATGTTGATACAAGCAGTGCATACACCAGACACCCATAACATGAACACCACCTGCCTAATATTGAGTAGGTCCCTCATATGTTCTGACCCTTTTCAACTAGAGTCTGCGTTCCCTTTTTAAACCACAGTAGCTCTTCTGTAGGACTGGACCAGATGGACTAGCCCTCACTCCCCACATGCATCAAGTGAGCCTCCGGTGCCCATGACCTTGCGGCCGATTTACCAGTTGTACTTCCTTGTATCCCTTTTGGTAGGTACTAGCTACTGGACACTCCACAAGACCTGCCATTTTTGGAGATGTTCTGATTCAGTCATCTAGCCGTCACAATAAGGCCCTGGTCAAGTGGCCCAGAACCATGTTTCCTGCTTCCAGCACAACAACTTCAAGAATGGACTGTTCCCTTGCTGCTTTATATAGCCCTGAAAGGTGCCAATCAATGATATCACTTGTCAGTGGTGTTAATGTTATGGCTCATTGGTGTAAGAATAATCAGGGCAAATAGGATCATACAGAGGAAGACACATTTTAAGCCAAAGACTAATATTTGCTCTGATGATACCGTGCATACGCGAGGTGCATGGTGACGGATCCCATGGGTTAGAGGTTCAACATGAGCTTAAGGCAGGTTTACAGTCTCAAGAGACAGGTTAGGAGTTCAGGGAGAGGTTGAACATTGATTCTTAGGAAATAAAAACACTATATGCTCTATAATTTTTGATGACACAAGCTGACGCCCCAGCAGGATGCAACTGACTACTGGAAGCATTGAAGAGTAGAAAGAAAGTAGAACAACACTTCGAACGATGGCATTGCTGTGATTACAGCAAAGAGAGAAGAGATGACAGAAGAAATTCAACACAATTAAACAAATAGCAGATAATAGATTCATTGATTATGGAAATAACTCTTTGTTGCACCAGGGCAGTGGTGGTGTAATGGGTAGGGAGTTGCCGCTGTGACCTGAAGGCCGCTGGTTCAACCCCCTGACTGGTACCACTAAGGTCCCCATGCACAGCTCTCTACGTCTCGTTGTGGTGCATTTAAACTTTATGATGTAAAATATTTTTTTGTGTTAATTTTTATGTGTCACATCAGATTGTGCGTTATTTTGGTCGATGAATTGATACAGATCAATTCATTGTTACACCCGTAACTGACACTGTGATTTTGTACGATCAATAAATGCATCAAAAACCATCAGGGACTTTTTTTAATGCTACTTATCTACAATTGCAGCTAAACATCAACCATGTGAAGTGTGTGGAGTGCTTAGTGTTTGGCTGTGGGCTGGCAGGTGAACATTAAGTACCAGCATGGCCACGAAACAACGGCATCATCAGCGTCAAACGTCGAATTATTACAACCACTACAAGCTGCTCTGCTCACAGGGGAGGGCCGTTAAGTATCTCAAAACACGCCGTTTGCAATTAAAAGTGATTATGTCTTCTGGCCAAATCAGTCTGAGCAACAGGCTTCATGCCAGATTTTGCGTCTCCCGTTGATTCCGATCAGATTCACTGCCACAGGACATGAAGAAATACAAAAATGTGTTTCCAGCAGAAGATTTTGGCTTGTCTGAATCTTGCCAGGCATGCGTTTGTTTTTCGGAATGCTCCTCTCGGTACAACCACTCTGCATGTTTGCAGGCAGCTAAAAGGGAGGGCAACTTTGCGGTGCATTGTGGGACTGAACGCAGGTGACGGCCAAGAAATCGGCCCATTGGGGGGTTGAGGCAGGTTGCTGTGGCAACAAAACATGACATGGGCCTGAGCAAATCCAAGCCGTGAGAGCGAGGAGACAAGAATGCAAGGCAGAAAGCGAGCCACCTGATAGTGTACGGGGGGGTGGGGGGGCAGAACAAAAAAAGGCTAAATAGCCACGGGGAGATGATTTCAAAGGCATGCAAGTTTAAAATCAGAGCCCTTGCAACACGCTGTAAAATAGATTTGATGAAGATGGAGACAGTGAAATTGGGAATTTAAGCTGGGATGGGGAGAGAGAGAGAGAGAGAGAGAGAGAGAGAGAACATACAAAAGGTTACAAGTGAAGAAAGCAAAAGACAAAGGGGCCAAAGCAAACAGACTAACTGTAGTCATGTATTAAAGATGGAGAATCTATTAATGGAGACGTTACTTTATGGTTCCTCTATGTGTGTGTGTGTGTGTGTGTGTGTGTGTGACAGAAAGAGACACACAGAGAGAGTGAACGGGAGAGACTGGCTGAGTCAGAAGAGCAGTGTGTGCGCACTGTATATGTAAAGACGGCAACATATGTGCAGGATGTGAATGTGCCTGTGTGTGTGTGTGTGTGGGTGTGTGTAGAAGCATTATGCTCACATCTTGGAATAAAATTTCTTGGAGCATGCACCATGTGACCTCTGTGAGCTACCAGAGAGCGAGAGAGAGAAAAAATGAGAGAGAGAGAAAGCGATAATTAATAAGAGAGGATGAGTGAAAGACAAAAGAGAGAGTGGGGCTGGAAGAGTGATCGTCCGAAAGAGAGAGAAGAAAGACAGAGAGAGACAGTGAGAAAGTGATAGAGAGAAAGAGAGCAAAAAAATCATTAGGGGAAAAAAAAGAGACGGAGAGAAAAGACAAGAGATAATTAGAGAGCAAGAGTGAGGGAAAGAGAGAGAGTAAGAAAGCGAGGGTGAGAGAGAGAGAAAAGAAAAAAAAGAGTTAGGGAGTGGACTGTAACGCACAGAGACAGCACAAACAGATTGTCATGGCCACAGAGCAGTAGTCAAGTGTGTGTGTGTGTTTGTGTGTGTGTGTGTTAAGCTGCATCCTCCTCCCTCTCCTTTTTCTCTCTCCTGCTCTCTCTCTCGCTCCTGCTCTCTCTCTCTCTCTCTCTCTCTCCTGCTCTCTCTCTCTCGCTCCCTCTCTCTCTCTGGGACAGGGAAGTACTGGGCTCACTTTGCGCTGGGGGGTCAAGGGTTGTATCTCTTCCAACACATTCTGGGCCGACGGCCAACTAGAGCAGGGAAAAAGAGCAAACTGCGGCCGAAGCACAGACAGGGTGAGAGACAGGCACACAGAACCTGAGAACTCGGCTCTAATGCCGCTTCACAAAAACTAAATAACTCTCGCTGCCGAAAACAAATATTCAAACAATGCTATAAACCACATAGTTCCAGTTCTGCAATCTGATTGGCTGGGCCACCACTGGCAGAAGCAATCACAAACCAGTCATATACACATACTGAACTGTTCTGTTGTAAGGCAACTGTAGTGTGCTACTCAACTGAATTCATTTTTCCTTGAGGCAACAAGTCAAAGTTCACCCTGCCCAAGAACTAGTCTAGAACAAGTCTTTACTAGGGATGCACAATGATATTGAGTAATGTCAACACTGGTAGATTTTTGCTTGAAAATATTATATTGTAATTGGAAAGTTGTTTTGATTTGATTTTTATCTATTTTGCATTTTTTACACAGAATGAGTAGGTGATGCTGAGTTAACCTCATTGTGAGCTTACAGAAATACATATACAGCCATAACATTAACACCACCTGCCTAATATTGAGCAGGTCCCCCTCATGCTCCTGAAACAGCTCGGCTTGCGGTGCACTGTGTGTTCTGACCTCTTTCTATCAGAGTCAGCATACACTTTACAAACCACAGTAGTTCTTCTGTGGAATCAAACCAGACAAGCTAGCCTTCACTTTCCGTATATACATCAGTGAGCCCTGGACACCGACGACCCAAGTCAAGCCATATCCGTGGTCGACCAGAGCAGGATGGGTTCCCCTTCTTGGTTCCCCCTCCTTAGGGAGTCCTTCCACACCTCCGTCACATCTGGTTTGCTCATTATGGGCTTGGCCTGGATTATGAATATAAATAAAGTTGACTTGACTTGACCCTGTATCACTTTTGGTAGGTACTAACTACTGCATACCTGGAACACTCCACAAGACCTGCAATTTTGGAGATGCGTCGTCTAGTCATCACAATTCTGCCCTTGTCAAAGAGGCTCAGGTCCCGCATTTTCCTATTTCCAGCACATTAACTTTAAGAACTGACCGTTCATTGCTGCCTAATATATCCCAACGATTACAGAGGACATTGCAATGAAATAAATTCACTTGATTCACTTTAGCTGGACCTTCTCCTATGATTTCAAGCAAATTAACTGGAAAGGATTTCACACCCAAGTAGTCAGGATTAGTTCCTCTGGTTTTCTATGAAGTACAATCAAGCTGTTTATAATTATGTAAGGCCAGAAACCACTGTTGAATGTTTGGGACCTTCACGCTCTCAGAATGCATTGCAACAATCAAATAACTTCATCAAGACATTCACCCTCCTGCCGTCTGGAAGAAGGCACCGAAGCATTCGGGCCTTCACTACTAGAACTGTCTTGTTTTGTATCTGTCTGTCTTTGCACTGTCTTGCACTGTCCTGCAATGTTTGCACATCCTTGCACACAATGCACTTTATGTTGTTAGTTGTGTAGTGTTTGTGGTCCTGTGTTTCATGTAGCACAATGGTCCTGGAGGAACATTGTTTCGTTTCACTGTGTACTGTGTGAACTGTATATGGTTGAAATGACAATAAAAGCCTACTTGACTACTTGAAGCAACATACTTTGTCACTGATTTTCTGTTTTACAGCAAATAATATTGTACACATTTCCATATTAATACAAACCCCATTTTCAGAAAAGTTGGGATATTTTCCAAAACCAATAAAAATGTCTGTGATATGTTAATTCACGTGAACTTTCATTTAACTGACAAATGCACAAAGAAAAAAAATTGATAGTTTTAATGCCCCATTTCAATGTATTTTGCAAATATACACAAATTTAGAATCTGATGTTTCCAACTCAACAGAAGTTGGGACCGAGCCATGTTTACCACTTAGTTACATCACCTTTACTTTTATTTACACGTTTGAATTGTTTTAGATTGAGGATATTAATTGTGGTAAGTTTCCCATTGCCAATTTTGACCATTCTTGCTTGAGACAAGACTTGCTCAACAGTCCATGGTCGCCGTTGTCAGATTCTCCTCTTCATGATGTGCCACACATTTTCAAAAGGAGATAGATGTACTCTATGAAGCCACTCTATTGAAGCCCATGCAGAATGTAGTCGTTTTATTCTGCTGAAATAAGCATGAATGTCACAAAAAGTGACATCGCCTTGATGGCAACATATGTCTCTCTAAAATCCTAATACACCTCAGAGTAAATGGTACCGTCACATACATGCACCTCATCCATGCCATGGACACTAATGCACCCCATACCATCACAGATGCTGGCTTTTGCACCTTTCAATGATCAACAATCTGAATGGTCATTTTCATCTTTGGCATGGGAAACTCGATGCCTATTTCTTCCAAAAAAAGCTGAAATGTGGACACATGCACTCCCGAGCCCAGGTCACAGTAGCATGACACTTTTTAAAGCAGTGTCATCTGAAGGTTCGAAGGTCATGTTTACGTGAACAGTGGTTTCTGAATTGAGGTCTCTAAATTTAGATTTTTTCACAATATTATGTACTGTAGATGTTGAAAGATCTAAATCCTCTGCAATATTACATTGAGAAATGCAACTGAACCAACTAACATTTCCCTCATGAATTTTGGCAAAAAGGGGCGAGCCATGACCCATCTTTGCTTACAAAGATTAAGCTCTTGATTGGTGATACTTTTATAACTAGTCATGATACCTAATCTGCTACCAATTGCCTGCTTAATTAGTCTTCAAAACTGGTGTTAGTTGAATATTCTGTGCACTTATTTTAACTCTGTTCCAACTTTTGTTGAGTGTGTTGCAGCCATCAAATTCTAAATGTGTGAACTTGTACAAAATACAATAAGTTGGTCTACAAATTTTTGAAAATTTTTACTTTGTACTTTGGTCTTTTAAATGAAGGTTCATGTGTATTAACATATCACAGAATTTTGTTTTTATTGAATTTGGCAAAATATCCAAAATTTTCATATGAATATTCCATGTTTTATTACATGTTAGTATGTTATTAGTTCACCTTCCAAGCTGCTACTTCTACTGTGTTGAATACGGAGGCTTTTCTCTCTGTGTGGCCTCTTGAGAGTGTCATGGTAGAATACTGGCAAGTAGTGTTGTTAGCCACTGCACTAAAAATAGACATTCGCCAAAGGAATGACGGCGTGTCAGTCAACAGTCAGCTTGGTGTGTGCCAACCTTTAGGGAAGGTATCAGTACCAAAGCCAAGGTACTGGTAAATGCATCAGTATTGTAAAATTGTGAAAAGTAAGTATACCTCCTGTCAATGCAATCTAAAAAAATAGGTCAATGTTTTTTGGGATTGGAACTTTAATACAGAATTTAATTGTTGTGATGCAGTCAAAGGTGTGAAAATATCAAGTATTGCACCACACCTTGTAAACTGCAACGGCTAGTTCAGTTTTAGAGCTGTTTTACCTATTAATTTCATTAAAAATGTAATAAGCTACTTTTATCTCAGTTAGTTCTTGATTTTGAACACAATTAAGCAATAAAATATTCAAAATTTGTGATTTGGCAAAGAACAGTTGATTATAAATTCAAAGATTTCAAAGACTTTAAGTGGACTGGTCGACTGGCACTACTTTAATGTATGGAACTAATATTCCCTGTATGTACCAAAAAAAGTATTGATTAGTTTAACCCTACTTTATGAAAAGATTCATCCCAAATAGAGTGCGACCAATATATTATTTAGTCAATAAGATGCGGTCTACATTAAGGGTCTATAAATCTGGCATATAACTTATAAAATAAAGCAAACAACTTATGAGTGTGTGAATGTATCAAAAACAGTCAACTTACAAGGACATTTTCCAACCCTTACTATTAAACAGGTTGTTTTTGATCCTGTGCATTTAAGACTGCAAATGACCTCTGTTTTGACTGGCTGCCCAGTTTTGTGTCCCATTCAAAAATGTTTAGTCTGTACTGCAACACTCCTTATAACTTCAGTTTGAATGGGAGGAGCTAAACTGAAATATTAGGTGGGGGTAAATGTAATGGCTTTCAAAGAAGGCATTGCAGCTTAGTTTATATATATTTATTCCCATATAAACTGGAGAGTGAATTTATGCTTTAAAACATTTTTTAAATGTTCAAATACTGCAACTATTTATTTGAGTTTCACATTATATGGTCCCTTTAAAGCTGTGTAGTTCTTTTAAGGTTACATAAGGTTATTTAAAAGTGACTTGTGAGTTTCTGTTTGTCTGAGTTTTGACAGATATGACCGGAATGATTTGACTACTCAAAGTTGAAATCTGACAATTATTTTAGTAAATAAAGCACATTTTGAAACTAACAGAGCCTGTGTATCATGAAAAAATATATGTATAAGTGCAAAAATCTGTTATTTTAACACTTGAGCTCCTTAAAATCAATATTTCAAAATGGCAATGATTTGGTATGGGAGTCTATGGCAATGTAGTAAGAGCTAGAATGATTATGAATGCAACTCCCCTCTCCACCACACACACACACACACACACACACTGTGTTTTGCTGTAGAGTCTCAATCAGTTCTGTAAAATCTAATATCAAGCATGTGTGTTTTTGGTTACAAGAAAACCTGTTTGAGATACTAATAGCTATTATCATTAAGTTCCAATTATCCGAAATAAATGATCCCAGCCCTAATTCTACGTCAGCATGAAACTAGGAATGTAAAATTACATTCCAGGTACAATACACATGCCAAATATTTTAAAGGCATCTGATTGTAGGCTGTTCTGGCAAACCCAAGCAGCATACTCTTGACGACATCACACCAGCGTGAAGCTGCTCTATACACAGAAATGCCCCTTAATCATTGGAGAACAAACGTAAATATTTAGGTGTTAAATTAAGACCATGTATACATATACTGCACTCTCAGCCACTCAGCCAGACTTTGACCCTCTACAAAAGCTCTTCTAATCCAAGAGAACCTCACGTGCACTCTCTAATATCCATTCAACTTTAAAGACATATGGAATAGGCAGGGCTGCTATTCTCAGTCCCCAGACTCAAAATTATTTTTATGTAAAATAAACAACACACATACACACACAAGCACCCACACACACAGTCATGTAAAAAATGTTTAACATATTTGAACAAACACACGCCCTCTTGATTGAGCCTCTTTGCATGTACAGGTGAAGGTGATTAGACTCCATAGACATTTGCAGTCATTTTCATAATTTCAATAAACGAAAACAGGTTTGTCACATGTAGAAGTCACCCTTACATCTTTTTCACACCTTCATGTCCAAAAAAATTTGAATGTTATAGATTATTCACAATTGGCTCGAACGACTCCAAGAACCCCAACATTTCATCACAGGAATCAGCAGGTAAGCCTTGCACTGGTGTGAATACAGCTACATTCAGAAAGAGAGTAGACATATTTGGCTAACATGGGAGGCATGTCAAGAAAGATCTTTACTATCTTTACTCTAGAGCAAGACTATAGTATACCACGAAACATATCAGCAAAAAATAGGTCTTTTGGATAGTGGTTTGGCCACACTAATAGAAAACGTGTAAAATAGACCAAAGACAGGGTTTCAGGAGAAGTAACCAACTGTAAAGCATGGTGGTGAAAATGTTATGGTTTGAGGTTGCTTTGATGCCATAGACACTGAGCAGCTTGCAGTCATTGATTTAGCGATAAATTGTGCATCATATCAAAGAGTGCTTGAAGATAACATGAGGCCATTTGTCCAAAAGTTCACATTTTGGAACCTTTAACAGGACAGTGATCCTAAGCACACTAGAAAATCCACCAAGTACAAAAAAGAGTAAGGTTTTTTGAACCATGCTTAAAAATAGTAAAACAAACAAACAAACAAATAAACCAAAAACAACCTTGATCTCCACTTAAGATATTCTGCATACAATTTCAATAAACTAATGTTAGAGACTGGTGGACAATTATGCAAAATGCCAACAAGAAGCAATTTCTGCTAAAGGGGCCAACACTAGCTTCTGAGGCCAAGGGTGTACTTACTTTTTCTAATACTTTTTCTCAATATAGTGTATAGCATATGATAGCAAACCAATACAAACATGATACTAACTAATGCAGGCATCTGTATAACAGCACTAGCTCTCCTCCAAAACCATTTAGCTATCAATTGATGCTAAGACAGCAACAGTTAGAATAATGTGGCACTTGAGGAAGTGACTCAGAGGAAGTGGGTGCTAACTTTCACCCTCGCAGCATTGATAATATGGCGTGATATGAGAGGACCTAGCTAGTAGAATTGGTAATGATTAAATCAGAAAGGAAATTAAGTAAAAAAAAGTCCAGCAAATAGTGATGCTAAGTAAACTACAGATCACATGAAATCAGTCAATAATTTATAAAAAGTCCTTTAACCAGCAGATGTGGAGGAGCCTGTAAACATTTTATGCAGAACACTGGTCTAGATGCTACTCACAATGAGTTTAACTGGAATATCCAAGATCAGCCATCATACAAAATAAATTTTTTACAATTCATTCACCATACCAAACTGTGCTGTTTTTATTTAATGCGAGATTATCAAAAATTAACCAGATACTTTATACTTAGCTAATGCCTCCAAAACTCAAGTGACTTTAATTAATATACGTAGTGATTCACTAACTTGTTCACTCAGGTTTACAGTCGAGTGGTTGTGCTGCCTTATGCCCCAGGATGCCCTCACATCTGTGCTTCCTTCTGGCTCTCCCCTTTAGTTATGCTATCATAGCAAGACTTGCTGGAGTTCCTGCCTGCACTCAGACCACAATGTACATCAATCTTAATCAGTGGTAACACTGAGCATCACAAACAATTTATTTCTCATTCTTGTTCTCTTCGCTCTCTTCCTCTCTCTCTCCATCTCTGTGTTGAGCTACACTGTTGAGGTACCAGTGATCCTGTCCCATTCTTATGTGTGGGCCAGCTTGACCCATCCTGATAACCTATTTCTGGTTGAAGTTTTTATGGCTTTTAACCCACACACTCCTACAGAGGAGGGCCCACATGGACAGCCCTATGCTCCATGCTGCTGCCACTTTGAGATCATCATAGTTTTTCTTTTGTTTATTATTGCCATCTGGTGTTGACCAGAAGAGGATGGGTTCCCCCTTGGTTCCTCCCAAAGTTTCTTCCTACAGCTTAGCGAGTTTTTTGGCTTGCTCATTAGGGGCTCGGACCTGGATTCTGTAAAAGCTGCTTTGTGACAACATAAGTGGTTAGTTGTAGCAAAAACTTAAAAATAAAAGCCATCAGTATGCATGATCACACTGTCATAAGAAAAGGAGACCCACTGCTGCCCTGGAAAATACCTCACTATGGTGATGGAGGCAAATATTGAGGTTACCCATTTCCTACCTGACAAACCATGTGGCCTGCCATATGACCACCACCCAGCCAATTGCATGCAACATGAAAAAAAAACACAAATATATTAGCATGCATCTGAATGTGGCAAAAGGTTCACTGAGTTGAAATCTTCTTTTCAGTTATTAACCTCATCCAGGATGTGTGTTGGTATCTCAGTACCGTTTCTCAGCTTAGCTTGGTTGTTTTCACTGTGTAATGAGCTGTCTCTGGTCTTCTGCACCCCGGTGGAAAGCTTCTCTATATCACATTATTCTTTCATAGCTCGCCTTCACGCCACTGCTTGTAACTCATCTCCAAGCTCTCAGATCACCTAACCTGATAAGAAGCACTTTGTCAGCAGTGCTGAATCCAGTTGTCCCAGCACCACACAACATGGGGCCATTAATGGAGCCACATGAAATATGGATCAATTAAGTTACATTGAGTATATTACACCTTCCTCATCTTTCTTTCGGCTTATCTTAGATGCACTGCCTCACTTTGTCGCAAAAAGAATTGAGAAATTTGACTTTATGCATAGAAGGTCTGAACTAGGGCTGCACAATGCATCGTTAGTACATCGTTATCGCGATGCTGGTCTCTGCAATACCAATATACTAGCCTATGAGCCTCTAACCAATCACAGAACTTCTTAGAACTTCCATGTGAAGGGACGGGGCTAAACTGTTGTAGGCTGAATAAGGATATATTTTAACGCTCTGGCTTTGTGACCTCACAATTTTAAAGCATAGTTTCATATATTGACTTTATGGATGGGGGAGTGAATGTACATTGTGAAGCTTTAACAATACTCACACACTTCAAGTCTTTTTAGTTAAAGGAAAGTGATATAAATCCTTTACTATATTGAAAAACCATCACAATCACAATACGTAATGGAATAATCTCAATAATGATATTTCGCCCATATTGTGCAGCCCTAGTCTGAACTATATCATCTGTAAGCACGAAATTCCACTCATTTTCAAAGAATCCGCAGAAGCAAATCGCTAAGGTGTAAAGTTAATCCTAGTTTCATGTGCAACGATACCTCCTCTGGGTCAGAATGAATAGCAGCAATAGGAACCAGACACCCAGAGCATTTAATGCTTCCAAAAAAAGTACCTCAAGTAACATGCAATGCTTTCAAATACTTGGGGATTTTTCCCACTAAATGACCATAAATATATTAAAACAAAAGACAAAGGCAAACTACATTTGCACTAAAGCCATCTTTCACGTCAAAGCTCACGGTTGCTCATGGTTTGTTCACTTCTTTTAATGCTTGGCACTCCAAACCGAAGCACAGACTCAAACCCAGCACAGCTGCAGAGGGTTTCCATTAACCTGCTTAATGCACAGTTTGGAACTCCAAAGGAAAAAACAAGTAGTGAAAACACATGAATTTCATAAAAACTCCCATATATTGACAAAAATGTTTTTTCCCGTGCATGTGGGTGTTTTTCTGAAAAGTTGACAAAGGTGGAAACATGTTTTTGCATATACGTCTAGTGGTTAGAACCTTACCCTTCACAGGTTCAAGTCCTGACCCGGGTAACACTGAGGTTCCCTTGATCAAGGCACCGTCCCACTACACTGCTCCCCGGGTGCTTTACATAGCTGCCCGCTGCTCCACGTGTGCACATGCGATGGGTTAAATGCAGAGGCCACATTTAGTTGCGGTGCACTTTGTGTGTGATTGAGTGTGTTCACAATGACAACATGAGTCACTTTCACACTTTTTACTAGAAAGCCTCATGGCTGGAGACAGCTCTTTCAAGCATTACACGGGCACAACAAGGGATCCTACTGCACTTTATAGCCTCATTACATGTTGAGCGAGTCATTTTCATGTTCACACATACCAGGTATAAGGGGCGTTGCTTTTCTGTTACTGGGTAAAGCACACGACCCTGTCGCCCACAATAACACACGTGATCGAAATCACTGTGCCCCAAATTGATCAGATCTCACTATGGTGAGAGGAGGAAACCCAGCTTACATCACATAACGTCGCTTAACGGAAACACTCAACTGTGTTTTGTCAACTTTGTTGAAAAATTGCTTCTATTTTGCATAAAATTGCAATTGAAATGTGTCCAGTGATGAACGTTTTCAACCAAGTGTCTTTCAGCAAGATCTGTTTGAGTTGCACTGCAGTTTCGGCTTGATGAATAAATGTCATCTCCCTCTTCTTCTATTCTTTGTCAATCAAAGCTTTTTTAAAAAAAATGCATCTGTGGGATGTAATAGATAAACTAGTCCAATCCATGAAGGCCCCATCTCGCAACTTGGAGGCTTTAAAGGATCTTCTGTTAATGTTTTGGTGCCAGATCCCGAAGCACACCTTCAGAGGTCTCGTGGAGTCCATGCCTCGACGTGTTAGAACTGGTTTGGTGGCAAGTGGGTGACCTACATAATATTAGGCAAGTGGTTTTAACATAATGGCTGATGTGTCTACTAATTACACTGTATGTGACTGACCAAAGATTTGTAAATGTGGTTGTGGGGCACCACACAATAGGCAACTGGGTGAACACACACTGAATTTTAGGTGCAGAATGATCACCTAAAGCCACTGGTGCACCTCTGGAATACCACAACAGAGAAACACGCACTCCGAATTCTAAGCACTAGAGCTTCTGAGACAGGGATGACCAGATGGAGCAGCAAGAGCGGCAGCCACCAGACTTAGACAGATGAGGAATACTGAGCACAGTTATTTTCAATATCCCCTGGCCTCCTGAGCAAAGCATTCCCCTGACACCAAAGTCTTCTCTTAAACCCATATAAAAGCGCCTGGTGGTTTCAAGGGAGAACAAAAACAGTCTTTCTCCCGCAGCTGGGGGATCTGAGGCGAGTCAGAGAATTGTCATAACCCACAACGCGGCTGATTCCTCACTGAACAGGTCTGCAGGAGCTGACTCAAAGCCAATATCAACTTACAAGGAAGGGACATACACAGGGAGGTTCAGATTCATCTTTCAGGATGGCCGAAGGTCATAACACGTTTAGAGGGCAATGAAATGCAGTTGGATAATTGACGCACACGCACGGTATGCATTCCCCGTGGCTTGAAGTAATGTAGTTCCAATGTCCACCTCAAAAAAGCAGCCACTTCCAGTTTTGAAGCGACTGCAAAGAATAAGCTGATCATGCTTTTGCACCTGGAGTCAACTCAGGTCACGCAAACATTAGAGTACAACTCAGTTCTGCGAAACGGTCTTCCAGGAACAGAGAGGTCTGTCTGTAGCTGAACCTGGGCCAAATTTACCAAGGCCTTTCGCACATGGTAAAACGGATTGTACACTACAATTGCAATTCCAGTGACATGACCAGTGACTGGAACATGTCCAGTGCCTCAACCAACTGCATGCTCTCTTTAATGTTCTGCTCCAAAATGGCAATTTTGCATGAAGTGTGTAGCTTAAAATCAAGCCTTGTTGGTTGTAGCCCCTTTTCCTGTTATAACACAGGTGATCAAACACATCCTAAATGAACGAAAACCTTTATAATTTTGCATTGTTTTCTACACAGTTTGAAAGTGCATTTTATGATAAAAAATGACAGTCCAAAATTTGGTTACATTAATAAACATTAACATTAAAGATCAGAATACATTAAGATTAAAATGCATTGCAAATGTAAAATTAGGCCAATCCTTCATGGGCACATCTCAATCCTTAATGGGCAGTGGTGGCCTAGTGGTTAGGACACTGCCTTTGGGACCTGAAGGTCACAGGTGCGAGTCCCGGCCCGGGCACTACTGAGGTACCCTTGAGCAAGGTACCATCCCACTACACTGCTCCCCGGGCGCTGTTGGTAGCTGCCTGTTGCTCCACGTGTGATTAAATGCAGAGGTCACATTTCGTTGTGGTGCTTGAGTGTGTTCACAATGACAAATAGTCTCTTTCACTTCTATAGTGTCTTTCACTTAATAGACAATATGTATTATGATTTTTCAGAGGTTTGTTAAGTCGTAACATACAAAAAAGAAGCAGTAATACAGGAATTTTCTATTTAACTGTTTCATAAACAGCCCTGACCCAAATACAAATAAACAGGATTAATTATGCTCTATTTTTAATAACAAAATATGCCCAGAAAAGCATACTTTCACATACATGTGGCAAAATTTAGTATCACCATGTTACCTACTCTTATATACTACATTCATTAAGGACGGTTCCCCCTCTTCCGTGAAAGACAACGATTTTAGAGATGTGAGGTGTTGAAAATCTGACTTATTGCATCTTTAATGTAAGCAGGAAGCCCTTCATGCACGGAGCATCTCAAACATGCTTCACTGTGGTAAATACGAAACCTCAATGTACACTATTTAGAGCGCTGCAGCGAGTGCTGGTGCTGCAAAGCAACATTTCAGTTCAGGCATGGCACGTCACATTTCCTCCAAACTCCTGTGATGTAACACCTCGAGTTTAAACAGGTTATGGACTTTAAAAAGCAGATCCTGACTGTGGCCAGAACAAGAGCGGTCAACGATGGCTAAGAGGTGTTGAGCTTGTGTGCTGGAAAGGCATACTGGGGCTCTCTGGCCTCAAGATCAAGTTGCAAACTCTGTGTGCCGCTATAAATAGCACAGTAGGATATCACACTTACAGAGCAGGCTAATGGGGAGACCAGCAGGCCAAAGAGCAGCCACGCACAGTCAAGTTATACTTCACGCTAACCCTCCTTCCACCACCCCCCACAAGCCCGTTCCATGACTCCCTCACTCCTACACTATTTGTATTTGAATATCAAATTGTAGTGACATGCCCGGCCTATCTAGTCTGCCCTAACAACCCCAGATAAGACTGACTTTTGCGTAGGTCGTCGGAGGAAAAGTCCCCCTTTCGTATATATTTGTACCATGAGCTTCGTAGCAGTTGCCCAAGAGGAAATGCAACATTTGACTGATCTGGAATCAACCCATGCTACTGCTATCTCTCACACACAACACTGAGTTAATCAGCTTGCGTCATCATGGCCTTGGGGAGTTGACGGGAAGCGGCAAATTAGGCAGGCACTGGCAATACAGCTGTGAGAAGAGTTGGCTTTGCTGGAACTTCGCAGCCCCCATCGCAAACTGTCCGAGTGACAATAAGCCACCGTAAGAATCATTGATCATAGGTGTCACTGCGATGCGATCTGACACTGCAGGAACAGAGAGGACTACAAGCTACTGTGCCTTGGCCCTAGATATAGAATACCTGGGTTAAACGGGCGGCCAAAAAGCCAAGGACAGCAAGGTTTTAGATCAAGGTCAGTCACATACAGCAAAGCAATGGAATTATTACAAAGTAGAATCATTATCACAAGGCTGGCTGGACATCATCTAACTACAGGCCAATGAGGGGACACAGATATTGTGCATCAGGGCTGCTTCTGAGTAACAAATGCATGGTCAACCTGCAGACTGACCAGACATTTGCCAGCTACAGTACAGCTACCGCAAGGGCTGCAAGTTGCAGCAACCCTTGACTGTTGTAGCAAGGCAGAAGCACAGTTCAGAACACCTCTGGATCTGAATGTGAATCATAGCATTGACATGGTACAGCTGCCAGATCCTGTGCATGTCTTGATTAACGAAGGAGGCCACAGCTTACAGGGCAATTAAGTTTGCCAAATCGAAAGGAGCTGCTTCAGCATATTAGCGAAGAAACTGCGCATCAGATTTGGGTTTATAATGTTTTTTATTATTATTAACAAGCAGCTACTGTCCTGTAAAAGAGTGCCGCCTTATCGCACAGCCTTTGCTCTTGATAGCATAGCTCTACCCGGAATCATTCAAGTGTCTGCCTGACTTGGTGCCAGGCTGGCTGCACAGCTGCCCTGGCGGTTCCATAACGAGCTAATATGTATTATTTTGCTTATTTACGGCGGAACAAGCCGAGCAAAACGGACGGAATGCGTTGTAAACATCCTCTGGCGCTGCTCAGTCATACGCGGCCCTCATGTTTTCACTCGTCTGTCGTCAGCTCATTAGCTTCCCTCGCGTGGAGAGAGCCGAGCTAGCCAGTTAGCCGCCGAGGCTAACTACAGTAGGCTAAATGACGTCGCCGCGCCGCGCTCTCCTTCGGCTCTCAGCTCGGGCTACACATCTGCAGGCGACGCGTTTAGCGAGCCGAGGAAGCCCACCGTGCGTTGCTTAATCCCCCCACTCCCGCACTACCCCCCTTATACCCCGCTCCCTCTTCCTCGCACGCATACGTTCACTGTTACATGTTGTGTTCAGAGCGCGGGGTCGAAAACAAATACCGAGGGTTTTGTGTGTGTGTGCGCGCGCTCGACCTCGGGCGCGCGCGTGCGTGCGTGTGTGTACGTTTTCCTACCCCATTCCGCCGCGTCTGCGAGGGAGGCCGGTGTCAAGAGTAACGGCAAGCCGACATCCGCCACCGCCGACGCTGCCGCTTCGCCCTGGATCCCTGCGGGGTTCGCGATAAGCGCCGCCGACGCCGCCGCGCGACGCACAGTCCCGAGCGCCCGGCTACCGCTGCTACTCAGGAGCGAGATGCTCGCGGGTTGGTTCTCGCTCGGCTCGAGGCGGAAGACGAGTGCCCGGGAAGACAGCAGATCATGACTCCACAATTGGAGACGGGGAAGGGCAGGACGCTGTGTGCATGTTACACACCATAGCCTAGGTACCACACACACACACATACACACACATATACACACACACACGCACGCACGCACGCAGGCAGCTGATGAAACGACTCAGACACCCACTCTAGCGCTGTTTGCTCAAGTCACCGGTTCACTTGCACAATTGTCTAGCGGCACCAGCTGCCACGTTTCTCCGCCACTCTCTGCACAAATATAGCCCATAGCATTGCAAGCAAAATACATGTTGAGGATTTATTTATTTATTTAAAACGTAATAAACAATAGTAAAAATAGAAATAATAATTAACATAATGGGTAGATTATTATAATTATTATTTTAGCAAACAGCAAATACAAAAATATTTTTATTTATTTATGTAGCACGCAGGAAATATTATAACTATTATGTATGTATATATTATTATTATTATTAGCATTATTAACATTGTTATTATTATTATTATTATTATTATTATTATTATTATTATAACAGGACATATTCAAAATACATACTGGTCATGCTAGTGACTTATTTATTGGTTATGCATACAGAAATAACAATAAGAAGAATATGATTATTATTGTAATATTATTATTATTATTATTATTATTATTATTATTATTATTATGCAATTAACAGCAAGATACTATAATTAAAGTTTATGGAGTGAAGGGACCTGGAGCTGTAAAATACTGAAATGCCTGGATATTTTGGACCTTTCCTCATTCCTCAACAACCTGACCTAGACTTAACCAAAATGTTTTCCACACAGCCTTCTTCCAAATGACAAAAAATAGGTTAGTGATTGTTTTTTTCTCTCTTTAAATTCTACTTTCATATGGAATAATAGGCCTGATGCTTGATTCTCGCCTGTCTAAATGTCACACAGGAATGTGGTGGCAATAATGAGAATGAATGTGTGAGGAGCAGCCGCTGAACCGAGATGAGCTGATCTAAGATCAGTGTTGAGGGGCATTCCGTTTCCCCCTCATTTTACAGGTGAGCACTCCCTCTGGTGGTACAGAGCTATGTGAAATCTCCCTCAGGAGGTGCACCGCCGACCTGTGTGGTTGTACCAAATCACTCCAAGTACTTATCATAAATCACAGAAGGTAGTTGTGCAAATATGCAAATCAATGTACCTTTCAGTGCTTTAGTGTCTGAGATATCAAACCTAGTGAAAACAACAGCCTTTGAGAAACTATGTTCACTCCATCTACATTATAACACATGTTCTGATATTATTTGGTGGAAAAACTGGGAATTTTTCCCATTTCAAATATTAATTTTGGTGGTGATGTATAATACAACATGGTTTTTTTTTTACTAACACATTGTTGTTGTCAGAACAAAACCTTGTATCTCCATTTTTTCTCATTTTGTACATTTTTACGTCATCTGAACACATCAGCTGGCATTTACATTGTGTCAGATTTTCACAGGTTTTGTGCTGTTCTTGTAAAGTCATCAGTTTGGAGATACAAGGTTTTTGTCTGACAGCCACTGCATGCTGTTAATGCACAGACTGGATGTGCAGGGCGATGTGCATAGCACAAGCTTCCCCTCCCACCCCTCTCTGCCCACTTAACTATGATAGGATGAGCACAGGTAGCTAGTTTTGATCTGAATAGAGGGTATGCATGCAATGTCACAGTAGGCACTGGTCGCTGCAGTTACACCCACTGAGTGGCAGAAAGACTAAGGGCGTTTTCACTTTCACCTGAAAGTCTGGACCAAAGTTCGAACCAAGGTTCATGTTTTTGTTTGGTCCAGCTACTTTTGCTTTCACTTTGCAGGTGAACTAAAGGGCTTTTGTCATCACCACCTCAGTGATATATACAGTGGTGTTTGAAATAGAACATTTCACAGGGTTCACAAACTTTCAAGCATCACTGTGACTGGTCTGTAGACAGACATGCATCCAGTGTCAGTGTGTTGTCATTTTGCCTTTGAATGAAAAAAAAGAATTAACAGACTCATTCCACTGCCACTATTCTAATAGGGTAATGCCTTTTTTATGCATTTTTTCAAGGTGACATTAGGTCCAACGAACAATATAATATTTAAAGATTCAAAAAATGTTGATTGTTATCCCATCCAGTAAGGTTGAAAAGTGTTTCTTTTGGACCTATGGAACACCGCAGTACTAGATAAGCATATAGTGCAGAACAGACATCACAGTGCATTTCACAAGTTCAAGTTCAAATTTATTGTCATGTATAGTGACATTGTCATTACCAGCGATGAAATTATTGGATCCAGAGCCTCCTCAAAATTGCATGTTAAAATAAATAACATTAATAAAGTAATAAAAGTAGAATAAAAAAGTAAAAGAGTGAAAAAAGACTTAACACAACATAACTCAGCAAAGGCTTACAGTTCAGGTTGATTGGTTACTCTAAATTGCCTATAGGTGTGAACGTGTCTGTCTATGTGTTGCCCAGCGATGTCCTGGGTGTACCCTGCCCTAGGCCTGCAGTCAGCTAGGATTGGCTCCCCACGACCCGAAATGTAAGAAGTGCTTTAGAAGATGGATGGATGGGTGTATTATATTGGTCCAATGTAAACGGTGACCGTATAGAGTCTCTGTGTAGCTAAATTTCTCCCAGATATGGAATAGTACCCTTGAATATAATGGAATTAACTTTATTCTTTCTGTTGCTCTCTCTCATTCCCTCTTACAAATAGTGTATTTTGTGTTCTTGTGAACAAATTAAATAGTTTCTTTATTATAGAATCAGCTAAAATACATCAGCCATAACATTAACACCACCTGGCTTATATTGAGTAGGCCCTCCTCATGCTGCTGAAACAGCTCTGACTGTGGTGCACTGTGTGTTCTGACTCCTTTTTATCAGAGTCAACATCACCAACAGTAGCTCGTCTGTGGGATCAGACCAGACGGCCTAGCCTTCACTCCCCACATGCCTCAGTGAGCCTTGGGAGCCCATGACCCTGTCACTGATTAACCAGTTGTCCTTCTGTGGATCACATTTGGTAGGTAAAACGGTATTTAAACAGCATAGTGTTAATATAGTATTGCTGCAATATAAAACAGTAGCCTTATAGAGTGTCTGTGCAGTGCAATTGTACCAGGCCGCAACATACATCAAAGTGTGAAGTGTCCCAAACCACACCTTCTGTACTTTACATGCTACATTACTGAGTGCATTTCTAATTATTAGGTTGTATTTTTCTTATTTACTGTGCTAGTATGTCATTTGGGACACAGCCTTCATCTTCTCCTCTCCCCATGTGCTGCTGCAGCTCATTTTTTCTTCTTTTTCTTCTTCTGTTGTTTAATGGATGACAATAGCCTGCCCCAACCTCCTGAATTTGCTCTAAAAGTCTGAACTACCCAAAAATGTTCAGACTTCAAACTAATCAAACCATGGCTCAGTTTGATCAGAACCCAGTCCACCTCTTTTGTTCAGACCAAATATTGGTCCTTTGGTCCAGACCATGATTCAAGGCATCTTTCACACCTGCTTATTTTGGTTTGACCACACTGAAAAATCCAAAGCTCTGGACCAAACAAAGTAGGTGTGAAAGCACACTAACTTTTATGGAGTGGCAGTATTGGTGTTCAGCTGGAGGGCAGTAAAAGCACAAAAAAATAAGCACACATATAAAGTGGGAAAGCTGAGCAATCTTTTTAAAGACAAGAGAGGAGAAGCAAATGGATTGCTGGTGTCCAGAGAAATGACTGCCTTTAGTAGGGGAAACTGTAAAACCGGGTGTAAAGCAGTTTGCTTAAATTTATGGCAGTTGGACTCTACAGTAATCCTCACAACTTACCAAAGAACCATCAGTCTATGGCCACTGATCTGCTCCAGAATCGGGTTTCCTGCCATCTATAAATATCAGGAAATCTAATTCATCACTACATATCGATGTCCATGGACCACTGAATCTTTGGTAAGTTTCAAGGATCACTGTCAAGTCCAATTTCGTTTAGTTTAAGCAAATAATCTTTTCCTTACTCCCAGTTTTGCAATTTTCCATATTAAAAACAGCCATGTTGCAGGCATGTATTACCACTCAATCCAAATGAAGGGTCACATTCTGGCAGGAACTGATATCAATGTATGATTTCAACAAACTGTGTGTATTTTGTGTTCCTGTGAACCACTGAAGTTGTTTATTATAGAATTAACTAATATATATATAACATTAACACCACCTGCCTAATATTGAGTAGGTCCTCCTCTTGTTGCTGAAGCAGCTCTATGACTGTGGTGCACTGTGTGTTCTGGCACCTTTCTATCAGAGTCAGCTTTCACTTTTTAAACCAGAGTAGCTTTTCTGTGGGATCGGACCAGACCAGCTAGCCTTCGCTTCCCACATTTATTAGTGAGCCTTGGGTGCTCAGGGTTCACTGATTCGCCAGTTGAATCACTTTTGGTAAGTACTATCTACTGCAGGGGTGTCAAACTCCAGTCATGAAGAGCTGGTGTCCACAGTTTGGTGATTTCCGTGCTCAAACACACCTGATTCAACTCACCTTAGTGAGGCACATGTATCTACTACTGTAGTTCTCTCCCTAGTAGTATACGAACTTGGCATATGGAATTTCCTCTCTTTGGTAG
>JBBPDA010000021.1:16258866-16275923 GCA_037974385.1 Arnoldichthys spilopterus | reverse complement strand
GGGAGGAACCAAGGCTCAGAAGGGGGAACCCATCCTCCTCTGGTTGACACCGGATAGCAAAAACAAGCAAAAGAAAACAAAGAAAAATAATAAAATAAATATATATATAAATAATAGTTCTTATTATAGCAGCAGTTCCTTGTATAGAGGTGGTATGATGACTTTAGATCAGGTCTTTGGCAGAAAGGAGTGTGGGTTTAAAGCCACAGAACTTCAAACCTGTAAGAGAAAGGGGCAGGATCACTAGTAGCTTAAAAGGAAGAGGGGGGGGGGAGAGAAAGAGAGAGAGAGAAAGAGAGAGAGAGAGATTGTTAGAAATGCTGAAATGTTACGAGTGATTGCTCATCCATCCATCCACCTATGCATCCATCCAGCCATCCATCCTTCCATCCATCCACCCATGCATCCATCTATCCATCAGTCCATCCACTTATGCATGCATCCATTCATTAATCCATCCATCCATCCATCCATACATTCATCCATACATCCATCCATCCATTAATGCTTGTGTCTTGACTTGAACAATTTGTTACTACTGAAAATGGATCAATAAAGTATCCATCAATCCATCCATTCATCCATTTATCCATCCATGATAAGCTGTGTGAAATAGTTCACAAAATGAAAAACTTTCCCAAACAAAAAAACTAAACCAAACATGCAATCATTGTACGTTGAAAAAAGAAACATTCACTGGGATTGTGAATTTTTCTCGCTCTGTGCAGTCACAGTAGGCTGACTTTTACAAGCTTACACATAATGAAATGAGGAGAAATAGTTCCATAACATTCCTTATTGTTGTTGTTTAGTTAAATTTTATTTATTTTTTTTATATTGTGTCATTGTATATATCATACAGGGGCATTGGTGGTGTAACGGTTAGGTACCTGTGAGCAAGGTACCGTCCCCAAGCACTGCTCCCCAGACAGGTCAGCTGCCCATTGCTTCTACATGGATGGATTAAATGAAGTCACCTTTTGTTGTGGTGTGACAATGATAAATAATCACTCACTTTCATCATTTTACTCCAAAAATTAAGATCAAGATCTTTGTAATAGCCTTCTAAACACGTTTAATGTGCAGGCATTTTGAATATAAACAGATACAAAACTTTTGCTAGAACAGTAGAGTAAAGGTTATCATAAAATATCTAGTATTAAGTCTGCATTTACACATGTAATCAAAGGCAAGATATATAGTAGCGCTTGAACATATGAACCATTTAGAATTTTCTGTTTCTACTTAAATATGTTCTAAAGTTCTAAAAGCACGTCACTATTGCCGTCTTTTGTCAGGTGTGAAATAAACTTGGACTGTAATGGAAAAAAAGTGCTTTGTGTTACAGTTTTTCTGAATTGCTAAAACACTAAATTCCATTCCACTTTAATCAAATCAATCCCACAGTTGTCAAAATCTTAAACACTATTCATCTGATTAGGACACAATTTGCAAATCTGAATCTCCCATTTACCAAAACTCTAAACATATTCTCAAACACTGTTTTTATCATTTACACACTACCACTCAAAATTGAAAACACATGTGTTCAATCAGTGAACCCAATTAGTAAACAGTATATAAGCCTAGTCAAATGCAAATGGCATGAGTGGATCCAACAATGGAGCAATACAATAGAAGAGGAAGAGGAAGAGGAGTACATGACAGAGGTGGTGGGCAAGGACTAAGACCAAGAAGAAGATCTGTAATAACAAATGACAATCGAGCAACTGTCATAGATCATGTTCTGGTGGATGACATGACTATGAGGGAGGTAGGGCAACGTGTGCAACCAAACCTAAGCAGGTTCTCAGTGGCTACTATAATCTGGATCTTCAGAGAAGAAAACAGGTAAAAAGTGTACTTGTCTCAGTCAGGGGACAATGAAGAAAACATTTTCCATGGTACTGTGTTTGAAAACATTTACTGAATAAAATATATTTATGTATATATATAAAGTATACTTCTAACTAAATGGTTTTTTTTAGAATTGAAAGACAGCCACATGAGGGTGAAAGAACATGCATGTTTTCACAACACCAGGAGACATTGTGGATATGGTCTGTCAAAATAGCAGCGAATTATAGAAGGCAACATACTTTTTGAGAGAATAAATAGTGTGAGTCTGTCAACAATTGATCGTGTCCTGCATCGCAACAAGATAAGGATAAAACAAGTGCATCGGGTACCATTTGAGCAAAACTGTGAGAGAGTGAAAGAGCAACGATGTCAATATGTGCAAGTAAGTAAACTTTTACAGTAAACTCAGTACTAGAATGTATACTGTATTGTCTGGTAAGCAGCACACGTTTACATCTTACTGTGTCATTTACAGAATTAAATGTAGTTTGTTTTCACTATGTACAGAGAATCTTTGCACTTGACTCAATGGTTAGGCCTCATGAATACATCTTCATGGATGAAGTTGGATTCAGTCTAGCAAAAAGGAGAAGAAGAGGTCGTAACATCATATGTCATCGTGCCATTATTGAACTGCCTGGCCAGTGTGGTGGAGATGTAACTATCTGTGCTGCCATCAACAGCTATGGGGTTCTCCACAGTCATGTTATTGTTGGGCCATTCAACACCGAAATTCTACTAACATTCCTAGATGGTCTATGGGATGCTTTGCTTGAGCACAGAGATCGCGAGCAAGCAGAGCATCCCATTTATATTATCATTTGGGACAAAGCTGGAGAAAGAAAACCTGGAAAGAACCAACACTCAGAAGGGGAACCCATCCATCTCTGGTTGAAACCAAATAACAATAACAAACTGAAGAAAAAAAAAAGCTCGGTTTCTAGAGGTGGTAGCTAAAAGAGTATAGCTTGGAGAAACATATCTGGTACATGCATGTGAAGCATGAAATACATGGAGATGGTCCATGGTAGTTGAACTAGTCTGGGACAGGTGATAAGGAAGCCCCCATAATGGGTGATCTGGTCTAAGGTACAAGAAGGCCAGCAGTTTCTAATGTACAGGTAGATCGAAATGATTGTCAATTAAGTAAGTGAACCTTAGGACTGTCCATATGGGGCTCTCCTCAGTAGGGGTGAGTCTGTTCCAGCAGTAAGAACTTCAGCCCAAAGTAAGGCATCAGGGAGGATCAGGATGGTCCAGACAGCAGGATAGGACAGGATCACTGGTTTCTCAAGAGTAGCATGTGTAGCTCGACAGAGAGACATTTACAGCCAATTTAAAAGTCAAGAATTCAGCTTGAAGCCGGATACCTTGCTTCATTTCATGAAAGATCCCGGCTGGAAAAAGCAATAACCCACTTGTGTCTTGGGGCTGATAAGGTGCAGCTCCAAGACCAGTGATGCCTGCACTAGTGTGTAGAATATAAGATTAATCTCTAAGTTAAAAATTCTTTCTTTGATTGAGGACATCCTGGTCATTCAGTGGTTTTACTATGTTTAAATACATTTCAATCAATTATCTGTAATATCCACCAAATCCTAGAAATGAGCACAACTCCTTGAGGTTCTTTGGACCTGGCCAGGTTTAATGCTTTAGTTTTCACTGGATCTCTATCAATGCCATTTAATGATACATTGTGTTCCATCAGTATCTTACATAATTTTTTGGGGTATAGTTTAAACCCATATTTTAAATGGTGAGCTGTAATACGCTGTCATGTGCATGACTGAACTGGAATGGAGTAGATGGGCTATATGGATGGTAGATGGGTGTGTATATGGGTAGATGGGTGTGTATTATAGCAGAAGCAGCAAGCATGACTCCAATCTCATTCAGACACCCTTCAGAAGAAATGTGACTGACGCCAGCAGCACAAGGGAGGGCATTCGTTTTTTATCAGCATGGCCTTGAGGCCCCAAGCAATTGTTTACCTATGCCCAGTGGAAATACACCTATGTATGTCTAACATTTTACCAGGGCAAACTGGCAAACTACCCTAGAAGAAACATCTCGAGTATGGACTAAGGTAGGGATATCAAAGTCAACAATCAAGAGTTAAATGTACATCTACAGGGTTTACATCTAGGTAAAAACCACTGTCAACACTTTCTAAGAACAGAAAGGCCAAATTAGACCTCACCAGAAAACAAAAAAGCAAGATTAACTTGAACCAGAATGATGGGAAGAGAAACTTATGGAAAAAAGAAACGAATGGCTCATATTCTGAAGCATACCAAATCATCTGTCAAACATGGTGGAGGCAGTGTTATGGCATGGGCATGTATGGTTACCAATGGAACTGGGTCCCTAGCATTAACTAATGATTTGACTGCTGACAAAAGTGGATTTTGAAGTGTAAAGGGCTGTACTCTCCACTCAGATTGAGCTGAATGTTGCAAAACTAATAGCGCTTCATGGTGCAAATGGATAATGACCCAAAATCCAAAGAAATGGGATCTTAATCAATGGCCTGAGCCTGCTTTTCAGTAATTGAAAACAAAACTGAAGAGATAAAAGCCCACAAACAAGAAGCAACTAAAGGCCGGATGAAGCATCTCAAAGAGGAAAATCAACATTTGGTGATGTCTATGGGTTTCAGACTTCACATGGTTATTGATCTGAATATTAAAACAATACTTATATTTAAAATTGTTATACTTTGCCAAATTTCTTTTCAGCCTCTGAAAATGGGAGAACTGTGTAAAATGCAATGCAATTCCATGAAAGTTTAATGTGGTACCTAGGTAATCCTCTTGAATTGAAAGCTGAAGGTCTGCACTTCCATTACATCTTAACTACTTTATCTCAAATCTAAAATGTACAGAGGCAAAATGATAAAAAATGATGTCACCGTCCAAATACATATGGACTCAAGTGTATGTTTTTTAGGGAAGGTGCTGTTTAAAAAGCCAAAATAAGGAAGTGGCCATACAAACAGATTCAATGGCTTATGGTGGGGAAGGTTTTTCTGACTGGGAGATTGTTGTTACTCACAATCCAATATCAAGAAGATGTCATTTTTTTCTGACAACAGACAATGGGCATGTGCATTTTGTACGCAGCAATCCCTTGGGTATGATGTTATGGGTTCTAGCGTGAGCAGCTTTATTGTTTACCTTGAATCTAGCAGGGAAGGGCTTTTTCACAGCTGTGAGCATTGTTATTCCACAATGAAGGCTAAGTTTAATTTAAAGAAAGCACTGAGTCATTCTAAATTTCTGAAGAAATGCTGCTAGTCTCTTAGCTCCGTTCTGTTAATAGCCACCAATTAGGGATTTGGATGAATATTACATAACAAACCAATGTGCCCATCTTCTTCACAACAGAAGCAATACCATGGTTTTGGCTTAGCACTGGACCACTGAGAAGCACAACCTAGAGTGTCATGTGCTAACACTTTGTCAGCCTGCTTTTTACTCCAAATGGAGTTGCACAGATCAGAGTTGCTGCTTTTAAACTTTCAAACATTTGTAAACTGACTCTGGAGTTGAGCTACATGTTTGAACTCATAAACTGCTTCTTCAGATGACCTATGACCTTTCTATGTTTTCAATCATGTAATTTGACCTTGGCAATGGTGGTACATAGTGATTCTTCTTTCTTCTCACAGTTTCAACATTCTGCATTTACAGCCTGGGAAGTGACATAATGCCTACCATTGCTTACCTTTTCCAGCATGTTCATCTTCTTCTGTATGAAGTAGGAGGAGTAATTTAGAGAATAGGGGATGGCTATACTTGTTATGTTCCAGTTGGTGATCAGTTATTAACCAATGGATTTCAGCAGAGCCTGTGGATCTAAATGTTTTACCAATTCTGCACCTGGAGGCAAGAGGCTTTCAAGAATGTGATGGCATCTATGCAAGTCTGACACAGCAGGGTCTTGTAGGAGATGTTCTACACTGTTGAGCTGTGTCATAGTACACTTCATTACTGAGATGAGGGCTTTGCTTTTGAGCGCATGTGGGATGCTGCTTTCTTATTCTAAAAAATAATGACAATGATTCGCTGGACTTTCAGTTCATATTGCTCATTGTGACCGGGCTGTGTGTTGGCTTCATTTCAAGATTAGTCACAGTAGAGTTCTGGACAGTCTGGTAGCAGGGCGGGTAGCATGAGTGTGATTAAAAGGCAGTGGTTCATGTATTATTGAGGTCATTTCATTTTCTTTTTGTTCTGTATCTGTAATTACTGGTTGTGAAGTAACCACAAGCTACACAAGGAAAGCTGTTCTTATAGTAGTTCTGCAAAGGGCTGTTTTTCTCAGTTCAAAAACATCTAAAGAAAAGATTTGAAATCTTCAATGCATTGCATGCATTGAATTAAAAACATCTGCAGGTATTTAAAAATTATTGTAATTTTTTTTTGGTGGTGTGCAAAGGAGCTATAATCAGAAAATGGCTTAAAAAGGATTCATCAACAATAAATTGAGTGATCTAGTTTACAAAATATATATGCTATAGAGAAAGAATTCAAATTGATGGCTTTAAAAGAAATTAGTTAATTTGAGCATGTGTCAAATTGACACTTCTGTTTGTGTGGGATCCTTATTTAACCAAAAACAGAAAAAGTGCTGATTATCTCATCTTATCTTTGAGTATTAGACCTTGATGGGATTATCCACAGATTATATAAAAACATTATAAACTCTAAATGACAATTAAAAGGAGGGGGAAAATGGTTAATCGTATCAAGACCTTGATCAACTTGTAATGTGAACAATAATGTTAAATACTTGTCCTATAAATAGCAAATTAAATGTACTCTTTAAACCTCAGTTTTAGTCTTACCATAGTCGTATCCACATGGTAAAGTGTTATTGATGTGAAAGTCAACTATGCTCAGATGTTTAGGGTGCTTTCACCCCAGCATTCTTTAGTCTGTTTGAAAGGAACCATAGGAAGGTGTGAACATAGTCAAGGTTGCATGAGTTAGCTGAATTTTGCAGGGGGACATATTTTTTACTATTAATCACTATGCATAAAGCTGATTGAACTGTAGTTATTATAGGAACATACTGTATGTATAATGGCATGAAATAACATTGTGAAATTGCAACAAACAGCAAATAAACAAAGTAAATGCATCAATATCTGTACTTCTGTTTATTTTTTAAAATGGTCTGTTTATTATAAGACAAATCCCATCAATCCTACACCCTTGGTTGCTGCCACTGTTACAGAGTTGAATGGCTGCTTGAAAACAATTCTGAATGGGACTCGAGGCTTATGAGAAACAAAGTATTTTGTATTATTTCTGTTTATTGATCTGAGAAATTGGCATTGAACTGGCAGCAGCTCAGCCTCCATCCTTGCCCGTTCTTCTGTTTGGGTTTAACTCTTTACAATCATGAATCAAATTTTACACCTCACCTCACACCCTGCAGCTCCTTCTGCCATCTGCCTCTTTCTTGGTTGCATCAGGGTTTTTCTGGCAAAATCTATATGTATATTTGTATGTAAAATGTATAAAGCTTTTTCATGTGTGTGAAATGCTGGATAGAAAAGCTCATACTTTCACATATTCATCAGTAATACAATTAAAACCTCACCTCACTCCCTTTACCTGTGCTCCCTCACCTGACAGTCCTTCCTCATCCACCTCTTTCCTCTTTGTACCAGCATTTGTATTATTAATACTAGGCTTGGTAAATGATAGGTTATGTGTGTGAACGTTTGTATACTTACAGTAACATTGCTATTTAAAAAAAGAAAGTAAAATAAAGATTAAAAAAATAAACCTCAGTGGTGTTATCTCCTCTGATGATTTTAATATTTTTTGTGTGTGTGTGTGTGTGTGTGTGCGTGTGTGTATGTTTGTGTGTGTGGCATTATGCTGAAATGAGACATTAAGGGTAACTCCAGGGGCAGCCTGTGGCATAGGCGACATAGACGGGGGTGCTGAAAATGGGTGAAAGTCGTTTGTTGTTTTGTTGTTTTCCCAGTGTGCAACTAGAGGGATTTCATGAGAACTCATGAGCGCTCTATGTTCCTCCAACTACATTCCCAACCCCTGCTCCAGGACTGGCTACTGTTCTGACACAGATGCAGCTCACCGAAAACCGATTGGTGAGCTATTTGTAAATATGAACTACTACCCCATCCAAGCGCAGTTACAGGGACACTACTAACAAATCATAGCGTAGGAAGCAGGATTAGTTGAAATACAGATGGGAAAACACTAGTTCAATAAGAACTCCTATATTATTTTAGCATAAATGTTATTCATATTTAATAAAACATGTTCAGAAGGCTTTCCAATGGGTGTTGGTGGTCTGCTTGGTGAGGGGTGGGCGGGTGTTGGCGGTTGTGTGTGGGGGGTGCGGGAGGTGGGGGGGTGGGTTGGGGGGAGGGGATAGGTATAGTGGTGTCGGTGGTGCTTCTGGAAAGCTTGCCTAGGGCTCCAACATTGTCAGGGCCGCCCCTGGTTTTATCAGTGCAGTACTGAAACGAGACTAATGTAAACGTATATATCAATATAATACAATTAGCCATGGTTGCTAGTAGTTTAAGTTGAGGTTAGGTTACGTTATTAGGTCATTATATAGCTATCGCTAACTAACATACTAATTAAGGTAAATCTCAGCCAGTTGCAAACTCTCTGACGTGCCATACAAAACTCATTTATTGATCTTCTCATACTGCCTAGTCCATGTCTCCTGATTATGTACTTGCTTCACTGCAGAATTCCACACTATGAAGCCCATTGGACCTATCAATTAGGAAATAAAATATTTTCCCTATAAGAAAACTGCCTTGATTAATCTAGGGCCGAATACCTCTTTAAAACAGTCAACAAACTCTTTTCATGCCCAGTACTACCATGTCACCTAACTCAGGAGCAATGTCAGGCCTTTTCTCACTACTTACACAGTAAAGTTAACCAAATATATCACCTTTTCCCCTCCACCTCATCATCATATCCACTTAAGAATCTATTTTTGCTACTGTTTACCATGCTTTTGTCACTGAACTCATCTCTAAATTAAATTTTTCTGGTTGTCAGCTTGGCCCTGTCCCCAGTACCCTTCTCAAGGCTATTGTACCCACATTTATCACCGTAATTAACTTTTTTTTATCTGGCCATGTTCCTCTTGCTCTTAAAACCGCTGTTACTTCTATTCTTAAAAAACACTGAACCTGACCCCTTATCACTCTCCAGTCACAAACCTATCTCTAATCTTCCTGAGTCATGGCGTCATCTCACTTATCTTACTGATAATTCACTCTTTGAGCCTTTCCAATCTGGCTTCTACTCACGTCACAGCATTGTGACAGCCCTGCTGCAGGTTTTAAATTATCTTCATATAGCTGCTAATCGTGGTACCCCTTCCATTCTTCTACTGTTTAACTTAAGCGCTGCATTTGACACTGTTAATCACTCACAATCATAAACTTACCTCTATTGGTAACTCTTCAGTAGTCTAGGTCATTTCTAAACAGTAGGTCACAATTTATAGTGTTAAGTTCTCATAAATCATCTCCTGCTACATTTGAGGTGCCCCAGGGCTTTCTTACCCTTTTCTATCAGAGTCAGCATTCACTTTTTAAACCACAGTAGCTCTTCTGTGGGATCGGACCCGACTGGCTAGCCTTTACTCCTTGGGTGCCCATGACACTGGTGTTGACTCACCAGTTGTCCTTCCTTGGATCACTTTGGTAGATACTAACTACTGCATACCTGGGACACTCCACAAGACCCACTGTCCTGATGTTCCGATTCAGTCGTCTAGTCATCACAATAAGGCTCTCCTTTGCTGCCTAATATATTCCAACCCTCTGACATGTGCCAAATTAATGAAATAACTAGAAAGTCAATGTTATTCAGTTTTCCTTTCAGTGGTGTCAGTGTTATGGCTGATCGTGTATATATGTATTTATGTATATCAGGGCTCCAGACCGCAACCATTTAGTAGCATTCTGTGACTATTATTAGAGATATTACAGCTAATTGTATACATAGGTGCTCCAATTGGCTTCAGGGAGCTGCTGTCTATATGAGGGACACTTCCCGAACATCTGGGAAAGGTGGGATGTCTGGAATGTATTTATCTGTGTGTCTGCCATGCACTGAGACTTGCAACCTGTCTAGGGTGTTTTTCTTCCTATCACTCTGTGAGCACTGGGTTAGCCTCCAACACCTCCATCAAGTGAAACTTTCAAAATTAGAAATACTTTTAGGATTTACCAAAATTTTAGAAAGATGTACTAGTATCAGAGCGTTCCTAGATATTAAGATATATGTCATGTAAAATACAAATGTAGTAAGCCAGCAGGGGGTCCCATTAATTCGCATGGTGGTAAAGACTACCACGTTAAATTAGACCCACTAGCTAGAATCACCTCATCACACAATACTACTAGTGCTGGGAGAGTGAAGGCCACTGCATCTTTTTTTTTTTTTTAATTGCTGCTAACACTTCTTCATTGGACAGCTCAATGTCCAATATATGAGCTAGTGTCACCAATTTCACTCTCTTGGACTCCCAGCCACAGATGGCTGTGGCATCACCAGGGATCGATGGTAGATACAGTGTCTGTTTTTTTTAATTTTCATTCCTTAGCCCTGGCCGCAAATGACAATAATTACATTTAACTGTGTAAAACCACATCTCCATTTATTTATATAACACTTTTACAAATATACTCATAGGCCACTTTTATAGAAACACTGGACATCCAGTTTTGACCTGATATTTTATCCCTTCATCAGTGGCCATTTTCTGAGCAGACAGCTGCTCTTGGTTATATATTTTTGGGTGGCGCATCAGTCATCCTAGCGATGATACTGCAGTGTGCAGAAATGTGTAGCATGGCTGTACCTAATGCACTCACAAGAACACCACGCATACCTCCATTCAATTACCCCGTCAAGGTCACTGCTGTGTTGAGAGTGGTTCACTATTGAAATAAAGAAACCGATCACACACAGTCACACACTGCCATATGGGTAACATACTGTGCATGACTACAGATGGACTGCAGTCTGTAGTTGCTTGCCTATAATGGGATCTCATAAAATGGTCAGTGAGTGGTAGTACATGATGCACAGTCACATCAGAATCAACAGCAATAAACAATAACAGCAAAAAAAGAAAAAGAATAACAGCAATCAGCAATAACTTAAAAGAAAAATGATTGGACAGATGATTAGATTTGGTCACTGTCTTTCATTGTTCTGAGAAAGAGCAGAAGTCGATGAGCTACAGCATTTTAATAGGTTTACTGCATTTGTAAGACACTGCTGCTATATATACATTCCTTAAATGTTAATGTATCAGCTGGGCTGGCATTTCTGTTGGTCTATTCATCATGGAAGTTTGACACAGTGTAAATATCAACTGGTGGCTTCCAATTATGTTCAAAAAATGTAGAGGAACATTTTGTTCTGACAATGTCTCCCAGAAAATCACTCAAACTTTGTCTCTGGGGTCTTTTTGTGTCAACGACATGATGTAACATCCACCCACAAAGGAGCTGTGCCATTAGGTAAATAAACACAGTGCAATTGTGGAACGTAGTTGCTATAAAGCTTTTTAAAACACTGCTTTTCTCTCTTCAAATCTGGTCGTGGGTTCAGTGCCGATGTGCAGCGGTTGATCCATCTACCAGCCAAGAGCGTCTCTGGAGCAATAGGTGTTTGGCATCAAGGTGCTCGGGAAAACTGGAATGTATTCAAGGCCAGGTAAAGTTCACATGACCGCACGCTAATGGAGCCCTCGCTTACTCCTAACACGGCAGTAACACTAAAATAGAGGCCATTCAAACTCGCTCCTTATGCCTTCACTAGCCTTCTGCTTGTTTTCTCTTTTCTTTCTCCTTTCAATGCCTTCAATCTCTAGCCCTTTTTTTATTAAAGCACATCTCAATACTTTATTGATGTTCTCTCAGCCTTCAACCCACCTACTCAGTCACTTAGGAATACACAAACACACACACACACACACACAAGCACACAGAAAGTAAGCGGATGTATTTTAACACTCTGAGCTGCTGGAATCCCATCATTAGATGCCACGCTCACGGTCTGGCTTGATGGGTCGGTTGCCAGGCAACTAATGGTTTCCGTGGTGACAACAGTACCCCTACCATTGTGTCTGTTGCAGAGAAGTCAGGCCACACATGCACACAGACACACACACAGAGCTAATAGCCATACGGTTAACACAGTGTGCACATATCTACTGTATGTACATACGTGCATGGTAAAACAGCAGGTGTGTGGGGGTAGAAGCACCTGTGCTTCATGTCTCTCTCCACTGACCCAATCCTGTGGAATTACCTGTTGATTAACCCACTGCTAATTGGGCTAATGTGAGATTGCATCTGGCTAATGAATCTCTGAATAATTCATGCGTCCCCTCCTGCTCTGGCTATTACAGTGGAAGTACAAGAGAAGCTCCTTCTGTGGAACACACACACGTTTACAGTGATCACCTGTAAAACTGGCATTGTCTGTGTCTGTTTTGTATCTGCTCAGATCTGAACATATGAAGACTAGTTGGCCCATGCAAACACTCATTGGCTTATGGATGTAGAAAAGACACTAATGGGCCATGTTATTAAAAACCATTGCCACCACACTGGTCATTTTCATCAATAGTCAGTGTCTGACTGCAGAACCATTCCTGTATATTTTGGGTAGCAGACCACTGTTAAAGGGCCAATAGTGTACATTTTGAATCTTTTATGAAGTCAACTTATGACATTTATGTGATCTAGTCACCAGAAACAGTTTTACACGGCCATTTTCCAGCGTCACTTCCCCGACATATGTAAATGATTTTGTTGTGATTGGATGCCCTGTTCCCCCACCCTACCCTGTGCCTCTTACAACCCCAAATCAGAAAAAGTTGGGATGGTATGGAAAACGCAAATAAAAAAAGAAAGTAGTGATTTCTAAATTTACTTTGTCTGCAATGACTACTTTGTATTGCATTGCAGACAATATGAACACAAAATATCTCATGTTTTGTCTGATCAACTTCATCCATCCTTCCATTTTCTAAACCGCTTCTTCCGTTTCCAGGTTGCGGGGAAGCTGGAGCCAATCCCAGCTGACTGCGGGCATAAGGCAGGGTACACCCAGGACAGGAGGCCAACCCATCACAGGGCAACACATAGACAGACAACCATTCATACACACATTCACACCTATGGACAATTTTAGAGCATCCAATCAACCTACTGCAATGAATGGACAGGCCTAAACTGCTGTAGACTGAAAAGGCAGATTTGAGTAAATGTGTAGTTTTTGTGACATCACAAATCAATGATTTCAAAAATAGCTGTGTTTCAGCATAATTTGCATAATACAGTTTTACTGTGTAACACAGCTTCAAGTTGCCTTTCTTGATGCAGCAACGAGGGATCAAAGATCAAGTGGCTTCTGACCTTGCCCTTTACCCAATGAGATGTGTCTGAATTTTTTGAATATTCACAGTATGAATCAGAATATTATGTCCTGTAGATGTTGAAAGACCTAAATGCTCTGCAAACTTGCACTGAAAAATGTTCCTTTTGAACTAACAATTCATTTGTGAATTGTAGCCGAGAAGGGTGAGCCATGACTCTTGCTTGCTTTAAAAGTCGGAACATTTGATCATGCTATTTTTTTATACCCAGTCTCACTGCTACCAATTAGCCTGCTTAATGTGAAGTCTTTCAAACTGGTGATACTTCAATATTCTGTATATTTTTCAGTTTTAACTCCATCCCAATCGTTGTTAAGTGTGTTCCACTCTTCAAATTCTACATTTGTGTATATCTACAAAAAAAATTAATCTGGTAAGTGAAATTAATGAAAATCTTTTTTTTGTACTTTTTGTACATTATGCTTATTTGTCAGTTGAATAAATGTTTACGTGAATTAAGATATCACAGATTTTTGTTTTTAATGCTTTTTTGGAAAATAATCCAAACTTTTTGTGGTTTGCACAAATTTATTTCTAAAAGGCAGTTAGTAGCAGACAGGCAAGTGAATCATATACATTTAACCTTGTATTAAGACAAATTGCATGTTTTGTTGATTTTCTATGTGAAAATTAGCACCCATATAAATATGGCATTTTTCTGGTGCTATGACTGTTGCATGTTGCACCAACTCCACAACACCCCCACCAGTGATGACCTACTTCAAAAATCAACCAAATACACCATAGCTTTGAGTTTGACTGTATGTTAAGACTGAAATGTTTTGTTTTGCTTCCTTGTCCATGAGTTACATCTCGATTTCCTTAGTGATGTGTATTGAACCAATGTTGGCACTAGATGGCAGTAGAGGGCTTTTGCAAAGACCTGATTATTCCAGCAGTTGAAAGACATGAACAGGAGCCTAAATAAGCTGTGGAAGGAGGTTAAACTAACACACTACTGACTCAGTGGCTGCCTTTAGATCTTGCCATAAACAGTGTCACGAATGACTTACTAACTCCATCAAGTGGGCATTGATGCAGTGCTGTGGGACTTGATTAATCAGAAACTCTGGCTGCGCTGTATTTTACAATTGCACAGCCATGAAGGGGGAAAAACATGTATGTTTGAAATTTGTTTTAAATCATCAATAATAGCTCAGCTGCAAGGTACAGAGAGAATGTAATAATGGACATTTGTGGCATTTTAAAAAATAGAGTGGCAGTAGCCCAGATACATGTGCTGTTTATGTCTTCTGATTGGGATAGGGCATCAGAATAACCCATGAGTATAAAGAAATGGCTACACGGTGTGATTAATATACATATTGACAGCTGAGGATTAATATAAGAATGCATGACTCACACTGGACCAGATTTTTATAATATTGGCCTACAAACATAGATGTGGCAATATGCCCCATTTAGAACAATAAAAGTTCAGTGCAGTCTGGACTGCATTAGATTCCCCTCTCTCTCTCTCTCTCTCTCTCTCTCTCTCTCTCTCTCTCTGTCTATGGCCTTATCTGCTTTTTCTCTCTGCTGTTCATATTCCTTCCATTTACCCTGACCGGCCTTCCCACAATGCATCGCTCCCAGGCTGTTCGGCAGATGTTTCTCTGTTAGGGGTGCTTGCACATCCTAATGCATCTTTCAACTTCTCCAATGGCTTCCTTTTCAGCCAAATAGTATGCGTTAAAACACCAGCGTCTCAGTCATACTTACAGCTATACGTTTGCGGACATGCAAAGACTTTGCCTCTGCATCCAATTATAGCTTATACGGTAGAAAAAAAATGGATGACTGTGGGAGAGATCTGTGTTATATATCGATCTTTGGCAGGAGGTGGCGTTCATATGGGAGGCCGACCTGGCCAGCTTTGTAAAAAAGTGCTGAACTCCCATCAGCCCCTTATTATTTGAGGGGTGGGGTCACTGCCGCTCTCCACAAAAGCTAATTCCCAAACAGGCCGCGCACATGTAGTGTTCGTCTTACAGGCTGCATGAAGCTAATTTGCCCACAATGCATGTAAGTACACACATGCTTGTGTCCTCGCGACCAGACTGTGGCACATACAAACTGTATGGAGTTCCAAATCCAGCTCCCCCCAGCCGACCCACACACCCCTCAGCATGCAGAATGCTGTCCCTGTAATTGATCCCAGACTGGCTGTTAGATTTGCCAGGAGCAATTCATATCGTTTTTATCTTTCAGACAAGGCCTCTACCGCTTCCAGATGGGGAAGGCACACCAGGGTTCAAGTTTGTTTTTCAGAAAATGTAATGCTATAATGTCTTTGCCTTTCAAAAGTAAGGGGGAAAAAAAAATAAGAAACAGCGAAGCGAATCAAAAGCTGCGTAACGGCTTGAGGTCTGTACATTTGTACCTCTAGCTCCGAATATGGCAATAGGGGAGGGGAGAGAAAAGCACGAGTGGTCGAGGGAGGGGCATTTTCTGTGGCTGTAGCCTTCAGAGACATTCCTTTGAATGATTTGTTTACTCATTTGTGTATGTGCACATGTGTTTGTTTGCGCTCCTAAGTGTTAAGAAAAACATATTATCATAGTGTCGTTTAGACCCTGCCACGGTTTGAGACGTTGTCTGGTTCTCATTGAGGGAGAGAGAGGTTGAGGGAAAGAAAGAGAGAGAGAGAGAGAGAGAGTGAGAGAGAGCATTGCATATGCTTCATTCATTGGTGCTCCTCTCAGCTCTGTTTAAAGAAGTGCATTCGGCCTTGGGAATCTCCCTCGAAAATGTCTCCTTGATTGTGAACAAATGTGATAAAAGCTACTGACAAAATCTCATAGACATTCAGCGCTACCATCCGAGACCGTTTCACATGTCCATAAAGTGGTTAAGAGCTGCTCTGTAACTCCTTTAAGAGACTGTTGGCCAACAGCAGGAAGCTATCTTCTCCACTCCTAGTGATCCTTCCGTCGTTGTACCCCCAGACCACTAGAGACTAAGGCTAAAAGCATGCAGCCTGGCCGAGCGGCCATATGAACCGCCTCTCACGCTGAGCTTGTCCTTGATATGTCTGAAGCCCACCGGAGACTGTGTTCTGCAGCTGTCGGGGTCGAGGAGGGGAGGGGAGGGGAAGCAAGGGGAGAAGGGCCCTGGATGAAGTCTTTGAAGGCCCCCTATCCAGAGATTCACTCCAGTACGGGTGTATGAATTATGGAGCATCAATCTTAGGGTGGCCATTCAGCACTGCATTTTGGAATGTGAAAATGAAGCAATAAGCTACACCAGAGCGTGTGTTAGTGATTTTATCACGGGAAAGGATGTTTAGGCACAATGTGAATAGTAAAAGCCATGATAAAATCACAGTAACACACTGGCTCAAACGGTTTGTTTGTTTTTTAAATGATAGACACCATAAAATATAATGAAACACACATTTCTTCAGTAACTAATTTTAGCTATTGTTAATAATAATAGTAATAAACAATTCATTCGCCAAGAAATGTAATTTGTAGTATGCTGTTTCTGCCAAGAAACCATGGACTGCTGAAGAAGCAAATTCAGTCACCCATCACTGTGCACTGTGCAGTCATTTCATGAACTTTTGAGCTTTGTCATATAATAATCATATAATAAAGATTTTACCATAATATAGCAAGTGCGGGGCGGCACGGTGGTGCAGTGGTTAGCACTGTCGCCTCACAGCGAGAAGGTCCTGGGTTCGATCCCCGGGTTGGCCACAGGTGCCTTTCTGTGCGGAGTTT
>JBBPDA010000021.1:16239150-16258766 GCA_037974385.1 Arnoldichthys spilopterus | reverse complement strand
GTGTATGAATGGTTGTCTGTCTGTCTGTGTGTTGCCCTGTGATGGGTTGGCCTCCTGTCCTGGGTGTACCCCGCCTTGGGTTTGGCTCCAGCTTCCCCGTGACCCGGAAACGGAAGAAGCGGTTGGAAAATGCATGCATGGATGGATGGATGGATAGCAAGTGCGTAGGTTTGAGTTTGACATTGACGGGCACACAAAAGCAGTTTGCAAACCCCCTCCTGAAAGCTGAGGCTTCTTGCATTTGAAAATAACTTTGTCATTGTGGACACAATCACACACAAAGTGCACCATAACAAAACGTGACCTCTGCATTTAATCCATTACACTTGCACACATAGAGCAGTGGGCAGCTATGAAAAAAGTCCTCAGCGAGCAGTGTAGCGGTACAGTACCTTGCTTAAGTGAACCTTAGTGGTACATGGGTCGAGCCTTGAACCTGTAACCTGTTCACAAGGGTGAGGTCCTAACCACTAGGCCACCATTTATGACTTTTCATGTCATCTAGAGGTGGTAGCCCACACACTCATAAAGGCAGTTAACGTGTTCCTGAGACAACAGTTACACAGTTCTGATGATGTAAACCAACAACATTCAATTAGCTTTTAGGAAGTAGCTTCATGATATAATATCTACATCTTTGTCCACCATATTGAGAGAGAAGGTTGTTTTTAGTCTATACTGAATACAAGCATGTTAATAATACATTTTGAAAATGCTGTAAATGCTAATAAATATGAAGCTAAATTCATTTATTTAAGTGACTCTTACACTTTGACTTGCAGTAAAGCAGCATGTCCACTTTTCTTCTGTTGGCTGCCAGCCTGTGAGAATATCACAATATTAGCCACACAAACATTTCTCATATTGTGAAATAAAATGCACCATCTCTTACTGATTCAGCTGATATGTCCCAGATTTTCATGCACAGAACTGTTAGTAGGAGGGTGGCGTCTTCCTCACTTGCATCCACATTTAGTTAATGAAGCTTGACGCTTCTTATAGGCAAATGTAACTGCAGTCAATCACACATGCAATAAATGTCAAGGCCAATCCTATAACAATACTGGATCAGGGAGGCAGGACTTGCTGTAGAGAAAGAGGTCTGTTCCAAACACTAATGGAAAACAGTAGCTTTATTTTAACTTGTTTTTAATGAAAATTATTGCTAGAGACAATTCAGTAGTCACTCAGTATAGATTTTACATCCTTGCAATCTAGCAGTGCTTAATGCAAACACCTTTGCAGCTGTCCTGACTTTCCTGGAAGTTCCAGGAGTCTCCCACATATTGATAGTGTGAAGTAGTAGTATAGTGGAATGTTTTTTTGAGCAAGAGAGTGCTAGAGAGAGAGAGAGAGAGAGAGAGAGAGAGAGCATCCTGATTAGTCTATCTTTATGCTAAGTAGATCTATATGTTTTCTGTCTGTTATTTTGTTTTAGTGTCCTGCAGCACCATGGCACAGTGTAAGAAAAAGAAATTATGCTTTGTTTGCAACAGTGCATAGTTGGTAAAATGACTGTAAATTAAATGTAAAAAACCATTGTGCTGGTGATGGAAGTTTTTGGCACACTGTTAAAGAGACATCCATCCATCCATCGTGTAAACTTCTTCTTCAATTTCAGGTCGTGGGAGAGCCGGAGTCAATCCCAGCTGACTAAGGCCCTAAGGCGAGGTACACCCAGGACAGGAGGCCAACCCATCACAGTGCAACACATAGGCAGACAACCCTTCACACCTATGGGCACTTTAAGTACCCATTCAGTCTATTACAAGCCTTTGGACAGTGGGAGGAAACCTGCAAGAACATAAGGAGAGCTTGCAAATTCTGCACAAAAAGGCACCAATGGCTGACCCAGGGATCAAACCAAGGACCTTCTTGCTGTGAGGTGACAGTGATAACCACTGCACCACCCTGTTAAAATAACATTCCAAAATAAAAAATGTAACCATCACATACATCTGTTATAAACAAGACTACTGGTCTCTTACAGTCATGCCCCAGCAATTTTAGAGCTAGATTTTCTGTACTAAAAGGCTAGGAAAAACCCTCGTGATGATGTAGCTTGCAGTTGACGGAAAAAAAACTGTGCTTTGGGATAGGCTGTTTGAATTGAAAGAGCCTACTGCTTAACATGACCAAGAACCACCTCCTTTAAAAGAAATATTGACTGCCATGCAAAATTAGCAGTCACTTATCATTGTTTTAACATGACATGCAGGGGCAGGTGTTTTTTCAAATAGGTCTTGCAGTCAAAACAAACCTGTGGGAAACAAATGGTGCCCCTGCTTGTATCCAATACATTGTCTGAGTGGAATGTCTGAGAGTGAGACTACTAAGGTTGAAAGCTGAATATTACACCTGTACAGAGCATATAGCTTCTACAGCAGTGGTACATTGCTGGATTTCTTTATCCTCTTTATTCTAAGTAATTGTGTCATATGTTGGTCTAATGCATCTGGGTATTGTAGGGGATGGATGGTGATGGAGGAAAACACAAAAATGATCAAATTGAAATTTCTAAGTTCTATCAAACTGATAAGACTGAGGGATGCAATATTGTACTACAGAGTATTATGTAATATGACAAATAGCCTACTTTTAGGCTGGAATGCCCCTTTGTTCAAACTACATTGCTTGGTGGAGGAACTCTTTATTGCAGTAATTATTAATAATAAATTGAATTATTTATTGAGTCATTTTTTTAAGAAGCCTCACTTCTCAGCCTAAGAAGTTTTAAAAAGGCTTGGAGTTTTTTTTTTATTCCAAGAACATTTGTGTATTCTGTGTATTTTAAAAATATTTAAAAAAAATAATATTCCACAATGATTCAATTAAATCAAACCGTCATGAAGTTCAAATGATTCTGTGAATCGTTTCCCAAAAAAGCAAATCTTTGCGCCCTTCCCTCCAGCTTTCGACCCGGAAACTCTAATCTCTCTGTAACATTCCGGCCATGGAATCAACAGAAGCGAGGCCGAATTGTAAGGGCTAATTGTGCATAATTGCAAACTGGTTATGAGGCTGAACCGCACAGTTGGGGACAGAAAACGAACAAGGGAGCGCTGGCTTGGAAAGATAAGAGATTAACATCGGTGCGCAAGGCCAGATCGGGTCAGGAAGTCATTCACAGAACGAGATCAGAAACCTTTTTTTTCCCTTCTGAATGAGAGTGTGCTCCTGTGGTCTCATAAACGCAGCCCCGGAGCAGGCCTGGGAGAATGCGAGAAATGCGTGAAGAATGTGCCAAAGGTCAAGTGTGCTGTCTGGCCTTTCACCAAATGTTTACACTTGTATCCTTCTGGAAGGAGCTCCTGGTGTTGAGTCACCAACTGCAAATTGAGCCATCCAGCACTTGGAGAAGCACGTCAAGGCAAAGGCACAGGATATCCCATTCTGGATCCCTCGCCCACTCTAGAAACGATCCGGCCAGCTCGAGAGATGAGCCTGCTGTGCCAGAATATAATATGTAAGAAGAAAGATCCTTTTTTTTTCAAAATCCACCCCCCTCCTTTTCTGCTTCCTTTGGCATGGCGTGGAAAAACAAAAGAGGCCTGTGATGGGCCACCTGCTCAGGGAGCATTGTGGGTAAGCACTTCCTCGCACTTAAACAGCTGAAGGCGAGCTGTTGAAGGAACGGCCCTCGGAGAGTCTTTCTGTCTGAGCGGAGCAGGAGGAGGGGGGATTAAGACACGCAGGAAGTAGAAGACGAGGCAGTGGGGTCCACAGAGGCCGCCAGGCTGTCATGGCCGCTACTGCTGCGGCTGCTTCCTAATGGGCAGTGGAGGGGTCTGAGCTCAGTGCATAAACGCTCCACGCTACATTAGAGGCCAGAGCCTTTCCACATGTTGTTTGCAGAAGGCCTCGGCGGTGCTCACAGCCCGCTCCCCAGCTACCTTTTCCAGGTCAGCTTGTCCGCCCCTAGCTCACACACATACACATATACACATACACTTGTTTTTATACAGTATTAGGACATGGGCTAACAGATATTGTCCCATATGTATTATACAGGTGTGTGTGAATGGTTAGGTGATACTTGTCAAATTACATCCTTCGTTGAGTTTATAAGTGAAATAAGTATATTAAAAATTAAACAGACAGTGTGTCTCATGCAGAAAATACAGCATTTTTGTTTATTTTTTTTCCAGTTTGTTAAACGTAATGATATATAGATACTGTAGAGAAATATTTGCATAAAACTGCCATATTTAAATTTTAACCTGTAGTAAAAGTGTTAACCACATTTCAGTGTAATGACAACCGTAAACGACACATGTAACTTGAGTATTTTTAAGAAATCATGTGCATCTTTCTTTAAAAAGTGCTTTTTGAAGTCAACTTGTTGAGTTTTTGGCTTTATCTCTGCTTCGGAACATTTTGGACCCAAAAATATATGAAAACAAACACACTTGAATACACACGGTCCCTGACATGAACTTGCACTCTCCTTCCGCCAAAACACAGGCAATCCCCTGTCCTCTCACACGCGCACGCGCACACACACACACACACACACACACGCACAACCATGTCATGATTCCCTCTCTCCCATCGGCAGGTCAGCTGAGCTGTAAAACTCACTCTAGTGTGTCCGCCGCTTGGCCGGGCCGCAAATACATCCACGGCACTTTGAGAAGCATTTGAGCTCATCCATTCATAACCCCGACACACTCCGCTGACAGGCCGCAAGCCTGCCCACCCCCACCTCCCCCAACCCCCTCCTCCTCACCGTCATTAAGAAACTGAGGAGGGCCTAGAGGAGCCGCAAGCAGGGAGCCGTTACCTTACTGCCTTCACTTCTCCAGCCAAACATATCATCCATGCTGAGAGAAAGCTATATACAGAAATGCAGAGGGCTTCATGTAGCGTGTAGGCTGGAAACATAAAATGTGGTTTGTGTATACAATAAGCACAAGGCTGTTGTCTAAGCCAAAGGCTGCCGGTGGTTACAGTAATGAGAGAGGCTCATGAATGAGTGCGTTCCGGGACGATGGCAGATGGCGGCAATATTCAGGATATCAGACCCTGGCTTAATCCTTCAAACCTCATTTGAAAGCAAAACACTGGCCAATGCTTCAAAAAAGCTGGCCTACTACACCCCCCCCCTTTCTGTCTCTGCTTCCTCTCTTTCCTCATCCTCTCTTTGTCTTGCTGTCATCCCTCCTTGGGTACAGGCTGAGTCCCAAGGCCAATGAGCCACCAGAGAGCTGAATACAGTAACTCACCACGTCAGACCGGGAATGGGAGAGTAGAGGAATGTAAAGAAGGAGTGGAAAGGACAAAAGAACAAAATAGAACTTTTTAATTTGTTGTTGTTTTTTTTAACAAAAAGATATAATTTTAGAGATAAACATCTGTGTGGAGTTTGCAAGCTCTCCCCATGTTTACGAGGGTTTCCTTCCACTCTCCAAAAGCTTGCAGTAGGTTGATTGGATACTGAAAATTGCCTATAGGTGTGAGTGTGTGTGTATGTGTGTGTGTGTGAATGGTTGCCCTGTGATGGGTTGGCTTCCTGTCCTGTATGTACCCCACCTTGGGCCCGTAGTCAGCTGGGATTGGCTCTAGCTGAACCTTCATCCAAAATGGAAGAAGCGATTTAGAAAATGGTTGGATGGACCAAAGGAAGTAAAATGTAATTACTTACACAATTTTTTCGATCACCCAGGATCAGAAGTTAACCAAGCAAGACCATGTTTGGTGTCCAAATTACACAAAACTGGTTCTAGATCAGTGATTTAAGGTGATTTGCAAAAACCGACCCTGTTACAGTATTCGGATATAGGTTGCAATTTTGTTGATTTTTATAGCTCATGATAAGTCATACTGTGTGCTAAACCACAGTCTGCACCACCTTAATAAAGTTAGAGTGTGTTGAGAAAAGTTATGGGTATGTATTTTTACGGACAGAATTTTGTGGCTGTTGACTTCTAGTGTTTCCAATATATCTCCAGATCTGTACTAAGTAAGTAAAATCTGAACTCCAAACACATCTTGGCTGATCAACTACACTTGGGGTATGTGTGTTTTTTTAATTTAGTAATTTCTTTTTATTCTACTTTTACTCTTTTTTCCATCCATCTATCCATTTTTTAAAGCGCTTCTTCTATTTCCGGGTCGTGGGGAAGCTGTAGCCAATCCCAGCTGACTGCAGGCCTAAGGCGGGGTACACCCAGGACAGCTACTCATACACATATTCTCACCTACAGACAATTTTTGAGTATCCAATCAACCTACTGTAGCCTTTGGACAGTGGGAGGAAATCGGAGCACCCGGAGGAATCCCACATGAACACTGGGAGAGCTTGCAAACTCCACACAGAAAGGCACCCGTGGCTGACCAGGGGATTGAACCCAGGACCTTCTCACTTTGAGGCGACAGCAATAACCACTGCACCACCGTGCCGCCTCTTCTTTTTTCCATAGATTACAATTTTGGATACAACAAGGTTGAGTTACATGACAGTATTTAAAATGATTCTACTATATGATGCTGCTCTGCAACCTCAAAATAAGGGGCCGTGGTGGCCTAGTGGTTAGGACTTTGCCCTTGTGAACTGAGGTCCAAGTTCAAGGACCACTGAGGTACCCTTTACTAAGATACCGTTCCACTACACTGATAGCTACCGGCTGCTCCGTGTGTGCGTGTAATGGATTAAATGCAGAGGTCACATTTCGTTGTGTACGATTGAGTGTGTTCACAATGACAAAGTCACTTTCACTCTAACATCCAGAATGCCAGACATAAAGATAATTGTATCACATGACTTATTCTGGATTATTCCTGGAACTTTGCATTAATTATTAGTTAATGATATTTTGGTATTATTAGTTACTAATGGGAGAAAAAACAGCCAATTTTATTGATGACTATAACTAATATGATCATTAATGAATTGCTGATGTGATTCTACAGGTGTCAGCAGTGTCTATTGTGTAAATTGTAAACAGGTTGCAGGCTGAGTAAAGCTGCTGTGGTGTGCAGATGTGCAGACTGGTGAAGACAGAACTGTAATGCACTGTACATGCAGTCCCAAAGCTCTGCCCCTCCCTCTCCCCCTTCACTCATACCCCTCCTTTCACCTCCATGCTGTGTGGTCTCTTGCACAAGTATCAGCTGAAGAAAAAACAGTGTGTGCATATGTGTGTGTGTGTAGGTGTGTGTGTGTGCATGTGTGTGTATGTGCTCACAGCTGTAACTAGCATAAGATGCAACAGAAGCCTGGAAAACATGCACGCATTCTCTCTCTCTCTCTCACACACACACACACACATACACACACACACACACACTGAGTGGAATGTCGGCTTGAATATCCTACCCTACAGAGGTACACAGAACAGTACTGCAAATTAACCACACACTTGCCTCAGATCCATGCACAGATAGTATACACACAAACACACACACACACACACACACACTGCATCTCTGCAAATGCTCACCATTCACAGTGGAATGGAAAACACACAAAGCAAAAAGGGGGAAAAGCATTAACAACAGAGAATAAACAACAATATCTACCAGATCCAATCATCCTTAATTTAGCCTCAGCGCTACCAGCTGAGGCAGGCCGCAGCAATCATTTAACATGGCCCGAGGCCTGTGGGAACCATATCAGTGGCAGTTTTTGTTGTAAACATCTCAGCTCTCTCTCTTTCTCTCGTCCCTTCTCTCCAGCACTATCTCTTCATCTTGATTCCTCTCCCATGTCTAATCGTGTCCAGTAATTACTGTATATCTCACTTCTTCTGTTCTCTTCCTCCATTTATCTGAACCGACGGCATGCATTGCATGAAACACCCTTACATCGCTGGAGAAGCAGTGACATGAGCAGGCCTCCGTCTCCTCCTCATTTGCTATCACGGCCTTCTCTCATGTGGTGCCAGAACCCTGCCGCCCGGGACAATGTTCACCAGGCCAGATTTGCTTTATAAAGGGCACCACACCTGCAAGCTCTTACCCAGGAAACAGGCCCCAGATAAGGCTCAAAGCCTCCTCTAATATCTTCCACTACCCCCCACCCTACGCAGTCAGCTCTTTCCAGTCCTATCTCTTCTCACCGTCAGCCAACTCAACCCCCCTACAACCCAAAACATTTTGTTTTTCAAACTACTAACATTTTCCAGTCCTCTCCTCACCTCCCTCCCTCCCTCCCTGGCCCGTGGGTCTGTCGGAGCAGATGTGTCCAGGGCCTCATGCAAGAAAGTGCAGGGCTCCGCAGGGCTGAGGTTGCTTTAACAAGGGATGTGCTTCACCGGTATGGAATTCACTCCACAAGCTTAGCCTGGCTCCACCAGAGCAACTCATCACACTAAATTACACATCAACTCTTCTCCATGCTCTCTTCTTTAACCTACAGTCTCCAATACTCAGTGCCATGCAGCATCTGCTGTGGTTAGAGGCAGAGATGTGAATATGAGGGATAATTAGTGGTCCGAGCACCACAGGTGCTGGAGCCCTGTTTGTTTATTTCCCTAAGATAAAGTCTAATTCCATAAGCCCCACTTACTAGATGTACCAATCTTAAGACATTCTATTGAGTAGCTACTATAAATGCATTGACTACTATGGAACTATTATGCCAGTTGCATGAGAGCAAAGAACTGGGACCCACACACAGGTTTAAGGCGTAAAAGGCATTTTATGCTGCAAGATCACACTGATAACCAACCAATCAAAAACCTGAACGTAAGGTATCAGAAAAGCATTGATCCCTGACAAGAGTGGGTGAGTTAGGTCAAACTTCTTCCAAGCTTCATTTGGCCTATAGAAAACTGTAATCTCAACTGCCCCCAAAATATATGTAATATTTTTTTTGCATCACTGGCTTTAGCAAAAAAAGAGGTTTTAGTACAAAAAAGGGAAAATGAGAATTACACTGTTTTCCTCAGAAAGTATAATTAAATATGAAATTGTAATACGCATTGCCCTTATACTTTTGGAAATATATGTCATAAAGTAAGATTTCCTAGGAAAAAGGAACTTTAAATAAACTGGGACAACAACACAAACCTATCATAACTTTCAGTAACCTTTTATTAGGCTACTGTGCACTATGAAAATCACCTTTATATCCATGTAACAAACACATATACATACTCATACACACATACACACATGCACACACACACACACAAACACACAAACAGGGCCGGCCCTGACAATGTTGAAGCCCTAGACGAGCTTTTCAGAAGTAAACACAAATCACAATGTAATTTCTACATTCAATTCTAATGAGAACAGCAATGTCACGATTTCGGGGTGTTTGGAAGCAAGTGCAGTGACGGATACAAAAAAAAGGTGTTTATTAAACAAACGAACAAACACAACTAACACTGAATATAAACTATAAACAAAAACACAGGAGCAAAGACGACTAGACAAAGACAGGGCTAGGGTGAGACCACGACACTGAGACCACAGGAAGACTATATGAAAGACTACACAAGAAACGGGGCAGGCAGGACGACATGAATGCCGACAATAACCCACAATGAGTGAATCAAACACAGGGGTATATATAATGACATAAAACAAGGAACACCTCAACATGAGAGACTAGACACAGCTGTGAGGCGGGGCTAGGGTGTGGCTAGAAAAACAGGAGGAAGGGAACGAAAACACAACACAAGCACATGGCTACATCATAACAAAACACGGACAGGTCACATGACTAGGGAGCACAAGGGACAAGAACCGCAAGCAAGCAAACTCAAGTCCAGTTTACATGTAGCAGTAAATTCCCTTACCAGTACTGTAAAAGAATGCTGCAAAAGGGAAAAGTGGCACTTTTAGAACATTAAATAAATCTCTTCAAAGAAAAAGAAAAGGCAAAAATAAAGGGCAGCCTTCCTCCAGCCTTGGTTCAACTACTTTTACAGATTTACAGGTTACAGATCACTGTACATAACTGACTTTACAAAGGCACAGTATAACTTGTTTCTATCAGTCTGTATACTCAAATGAACTGATGTGACCCGTCAACCCGAAATGTCACAAAACATCAGCAAAATAAACAAAAACACTGCAGCCCTGCTATGACTCCATGCAGGGCACAGGGTGGCTTATAATGGGCAAAGTGCAAGTACTCAATTAGTGGGCGTTCACTCCACACGTAAGGGGCTCCATAAAAATACCTCCGCTCACACACGTGTAACTGAGCCGCCAGGGGTCACTGCTCTACTGTAGTCAACCCAGTGTTGCCTAGCCCGTGAAACCTCAAGAACCTCCAGTTACTCATGGCGTTATCAGACAGCTCCTCTGTCAGCAAAAGCTATGATTTGCTATGAAAGTCTAGCAGTTTGCTAACTGACAACTAGCATCTCTGTTAGCTAACATATATAGGTAAACACAAACGTATAATATCGCCCAATCTTCACACTCTCACCGGGTTGGAAGAAAGAATTGGATAACTCACCCTCTGATAACTTATAATGCTATTCAAACTTAAAAACCAGGTGCCCCCAGACATCTGCATGCTCCAAGAGTCTCCCCATTTTTCCCTTTTATCCCCTCCCCCTTCTTTCTCCCACACTTCTTTGATAGGCGAAAGTAACTGACTATGTAATTTTATATCCATCCATCCATTTTCTAAACCGCTTCTTCCGTGTCCAGTTGCGGGAAAGCTGGAATCAGTCCCAGCTGACTGCAGGCCTAAGGCAGGGTACACCCAGGACAGGAGGCCAACCCATTGCAGGGCAGTAATTTTATGAAATGATATGAAAACCTTAGGTTAGTCCACTGCATGTAATCCCAGTATGTTGTGGACAAACATGTTCATCAATGTTTATCGTTGCCGTTCTCACGCATAAAATGACCATAGATACATCAGTTGTTAAAGGGCTAGGGTTATTAAACAATAGCAGCTTACCAATCGCCTTTTGGCGAGCTGTCTCTGACCATTAACCATTAGGAGAACATAGAATGGTCAACTCCCTCTAGTCACGCTTATAGGGAAAAAAAATACTTTTACCAATTTTCCATGCCACCCCGGCATTTTGCATTTACACAAAAGAGTAATAGCAAAATATGAGTTCATTTGTTTGGCTCTAGTTTGGTCAGTGTAGCTGAGAAAAAAAGGGGAAAGCACATAGAAAGCACAAACTGCTATCAGACACTAAAGTAACTTACCAAATTATCAATGGTGAATGAGATTTATATTTATATTATTGTATTTTTTAATTACACTACAATGAAACAAGAAAGTGATTCCAAATCCTCCAAAATCCTCACTATCGGGGTAAGCAAAAATCTTGCCACACGTATCTGAAAAACAGAATATCTGAACACTCTTTCTAATGCTGTAATCATAATTGACTTGATTGATAACGCTCCCCCTTGTGGAAAATGTTAAGACTAATGGAGATGCTTTTAAGATGGATATTATGCCATTATGTCATTTAAACTGTGAACCAGTCAAATAGATTACTTACTCAAAAACATCTTTTTTACAATTACGTAATGGTAAATGCATAAATATTCACAATATGCTAAGAAACTTGTGACATCTCAGTTTATCCTGATAACAATGAATACCTTCATACTGCCCACATCTGTGTGTACCTGGTACAATGGTGCCTCTGTGTATAAAAGCAATGAAGTTAGAAAATGTGAAGGCTGGGTTTCGTGTCTAGGCCTAATCCAACTCACTGCTATTGAGAGGATTCACAGTCATTCGCAGTTGAGGGGACTTTTTCATCCTGCACTCTGTGATCTGTGTCCAGGAAATCAACTCACTAAACTACTTTTCAGCAACATTGCATTTTAAAGAGTCATGGTGATTGTTACCTTGTGGGTAAACAGAAGTGTGTTTGCTATGCGCTCAAACTGGGCAGTTGTTCTGATTCCAGGTAAACTGCGGCCTGCTGGAATTTCAGGCGGCTGTCCTTCTCTAACAGCTCAATAATAAATGACAGTCATGATACTCTACACTACCTCTCAGTGTTACTGGTTATTGAGAAAGAGAGAGATAAAGAGAAAGAGAGAGAGAGAGAGAGAGAGAGAGAGAGAGAGAGAGAGAGAGAACAAAACAAGATGAATTATTAAAACTCAGCTCAGGTGTTGCTCGAGCAAATGCTCTGTACTCATCTGTTTGTTGAGTGTTGAGCAGCTGCCTGTTTGGATGGTCAGCCTGATCTTCGAGAGGTTTTCTCCACGTTTCTGTAGTCTGCAGATCTGCTATCAGCATTTCCTGCAATTTGTGGCACTATGGGGACGCAGCTGGAAAGAGCTCTGTCCTTCTCTCTGCTTTTTTGCTTTCTACACATTCTGGCACACGGTAAGGAGCCTTAATGGAAGAAAATGCAATGCCTCGTTAGACGTAGTATAGTCTGTTTTTTATGGACAGCGGTAAATAAAATATACAGTTCAGAGATATTTAGACAGCATAACCTCAAATGATGTACAGGAAGCCATCGTTATTCTCTGCTTGGTGGTGGAATCAAGTCCGGATCAGCTGAGATAGGCTTCTAAGGAAATCAAGCAACCATACTCTTATAGGTTTTAGGGTTTAGTGTGAGCACTTAGACTTTGAAATCATCTGAAATCAAGATTACAGACCTTAAAGGGAACTTGGTAATGTTCATTCCACCTAAATACCTTCCAAGTGTCTTAAAAGCAGATAAGATGTTGGAAAAAATCTTTGAAGTCCATCAGCTGACATCAAAGATGGCACTTTCAACTGTCGGCTCTGGAAGATTTCCTAACTAGGAAGATAGCACTCATGTATTTTATCAGGGCTGCTTACCATATAGGTGCACTTTGTAGTTTGTTTCTCTGCATAATTTTAGCTGCCCCTTTACCTTGTTCATCAGTGTTTAGGACCCCCACAGGACCATCACTAAGCAGACATTATTTATGCTGGAGTGTTAAACAAAGGGGATTCCACAAAGGGCCTAAAGATGAGGCCTAATAATTTCTGGGAACTAAAGAAAATTAAAGTAATTAAGTAATTAATTAAGTAATTTTTGTTTCTTTCCCATAGAATGTTTGTAATCCAGCTCAGAAAGTATTGCACTACCACTATTATTTAAATCATGTTTGCTTGTAAATGATAGGGTTACATTTTTAAAATGCCTATTGGAAAGATTTCTCTGTGCTACCTCTCCCTTTGGTTAGGCATTCAAGAGTGGAATAGGCCCAACCTGCCAGATCAACCACAAGCAGAAATAGGAAGAAGAATAAAAAAACACTTTGATTTTCTAACTGTGAATATGAGTAGCAGCCTAGCCAGTTAGTTTCAGTCAGAAGATCAGCACCAGCTTTATAATAAGTACACCCCATAGAAATGAACAAGCACACATTTCACACTTTTTGATAATATAATGATTCCTTTTTAGATTGTAAATATACTTTCACACCAACAATTGCAAGAGATACATGCTAATCCCATGAGTTCTGAGGTTCTTGGAGACTTCTTTTCCATCAAATGGTTTGGTCTGAATTTGCTGAATTTGTACATCATTTGAAGATCACTTTCTTTAAAGTGGAATATGTAATATTTTAAAATCCATTAGAAGACACAAATGCATCCACACTCTTTATGTATTGTTTTGGCACTGGTCTACAAACCAAAAATATCCAACCAACAGTGTCTTGTGACCCAAAACTGACCATTGATGAAGGACTAGGGAATGAATGCAACAAAGCTCTCTACTCACTCAATCCACAAGGTGGATTAACAATGTGCATGTGTCTAATAATGTGTGCTGTAAGTGAGTACAATGTTTAAAAACTCTTGCAACACTGATTCACTAGTATTAGTGCATTGCCATTACTGTGTCAATGTGACTGAGAGTTATTTATCCAAATAATATCTGGCCCTATGAGGGTCCTGACGCCTGATGGATGGGATTAAAGGGGGGTAACAAATAATGCAGAGAAACATATGGATAACAGTGTGTTGTTCTAAACTACAAAGACATGAAAGAAAGCATTAACCTCGAAACATGTGCTGAAAGAATGTTTACCAACAGCATAACACTGTTTAAACTGTCTGGTTCATATATACATGTGTAAGAAGACACAGGGTAGAATATGTCATCAAGTCAAGTTTATTTCTATAGCGCTTTTTTACAACTGATGTAGACGTACAACTGAATATGTTCTCATTTCACTATTATCTTAGTTAAAATAATATTACACCCCTGTAGAATGTATGTGTGGTAAAGAACACCGCTCTCATTTCGTCACTGAACTTTTTTTTTGTTGCTATTCTTCGTGGTTTTTCCATACATCACAAGCACACGGTAGGTGGGTGGGGTTTAGCACAGTGTCTAAGACAAGCTCCAGTCTTAGTGAACTGAACATTGAATAAGGTGCACTGTAAGCACTTACTGCAGGCTCAGCAAAGGGTACATCTGCCCCCAAGTGTAGATACAAGGTAAGTGTACCTAATAATGTGGATAGTGAGTGTAGTGAATATCAATACAGTTTATGCCTTGTGTTCTAACTTGAACTGATGAACACGTCTGAATAAAAATTTATTATTTAATCACTTTTTTTCCACATTATTAGTCAGTGTTTTATTACCAATTTGAAACCTCAGTTTTTCTTTGTTCTGCACCTGGGGCTTCATTATTAGGCCTGGAGATTCCTGACCCAGAGCACATCGCCTACATTCGTCAGCAAGCACAGGCGGTGGTGAACAGCACTGTGTCCCTGCCATGCGGGGCCTCCATGCCCACCCTCTTCATCTGGGTTTTTTCCAAAAATGGCTCAGACAACAGTGAGGCTGTTGCCTATAACTACGGCCTGGGGCCTAAGACTCTGCCTCTGGCCACCACGCTGGGAGGGGCCTCCCTGGCCACCAACTCATCCACCCTGCTGCTTAAGAGGGTGCAGGCTGAGGCTGAAGGACTTTACACCTGCCAGGCTCTTTACGACACAGAAGAAGGGCCGAGGGTTACGTTCTATTACACACAGCTGAGCCTTCAAGGTCAGCAGGAAACAGCCAGGAAATCAGAGACTACAGTGAAAGCCTGAGAAGCATCACAATATAAAGTGTAGTAGCAAACAGTCTGGAGTTTTACTGATTGTGTTGTACTTACTGTCGCTGTCTTATCAAAACCTTGTAAATCCATTTTTTTCTTATATCACTTGGAAACGCAGGCCGCAGTTTACATTGTGTTTTATTTTATGATGAGGTTAGCTTCAGGTATGCAAGGTTATTACATTGACAATACGTGTCTTTTGCTACTTGCAACATGCTAATAAAAAGTGTTTCTGATGCTTTCTGGAGCTGTCTTCACTACAGACCTCAGACAGAAGTGTGCTGTCTGTTCTTCCCCAAAATTTTTTCCGTATTTGAGACACGCACTGAAAATCTTTTTTTTCTGATAGGGCTAATATTCACTGCTTTAAATTTAGAAGGCACGGTTATGACAGTCTGTGAATTATGAGTTTGTGCAGTTAAATAATTCTTCATTTGTATGTTACATAGTTTAAAAAAGCCAGCCTTTAGAGAATGCAAAATGGGCCTGCTATGAGTATTCCAGCTATAAATCACTGCATTTTCTGCTCTAATGTGTTGTAGCTGCTTAAGTAAACCTGAAGGCTCCAAGCTCACCCTAAAAGCATTGCTTCATGCTGGTTATTTTTATGGAGTGGAATTCAGCTTCGCTTTGGCCATCATTATCTGTCTGGAAAATGACAGACTGTGCTGCTATTGTGGTATTTCCAACTGGATAAGTGAAGTTCCAAACGGATGAAAAACAAATTTATTCTTGCAGTGAAGTGTTCGCATTCCTCAATCAAATTCAGTAACGTTTTGTTGTTGCTATCATTATTAATCTCTTAAACTGCAAGACTATTATTCTTTGTCAGGCAACTAAAACAGATAAATATTCATGACATGGTTAATAGTCTAAGCAATCATATTTGATACCAGAAATGTTAGATGACCTGTCACAAGACAATGTGTAAATATATGTATAGGATAATGTCCCTGTGCTCATGGCAATTAGCAAAAGCTTTCAGATATAGCTTAGTAAATTATCAGTTCGAACTTCTGTGAAACAAAATGTTGCTGTAGTTTTAGGACCTGTCCACAAGGATGTCTAAATTAACCATTTTCCTGACGTTTGTGGCATTGACCATTTTTATGCATGTTGGAGTAAATCGGACAATCCACACAGGCTTTTAGGACTCGCATTCAGTTGGCTGCCAGTTCAGATGGTGCTTAAGAAACGCATGAGGCTTTTTCTTGCCGTCAATTTCTGCAAAATCCTGATAAGCGCAAGAAAACGTCTTTATTGCAAAACATTGCATTAGTTTAGAGCTCTGGAGGACCATATTCATTCCATGATTCTTCAGTCAGAGTGTGGTCCCAGTTGCCATATAAGCACAACGACAGGTCCAATAAAGACACTGATCTGTATTTCACTAACACAGTGCAGGATGAAGCTCAAACCCCACAGATTCAAGAAAAACACTAATTGCTGCCCCCCACAGGCATCACACAGAATTACAGTCTGGGTTGCAGGTTGGAGTTGAACAGAGGGAAACAAACGCAAATGTAACATTATATTGAAGCAAATCAACTCCATGAAAAAACACCTTTGACTCTCAGAGCGCATTCATTTCATGGGTTAAACGCCCGTGTGGACTTGGCCTTAGTTCCAGGTTCTTTACAAGCTCAGATTTGAAAGCTTAAATGTTCATCTAATTTAAATGTATAAAGCCCACAATTTATTACATACTGTATTTATTTTATTGACCACTAAAGCATAGACAGTGTGGCCTAGTTTTCTATGTTATTGCCTGTCCTTTGGATAAATATAGAAATAGTGAATGTTAAAGACCACATTGTATGATATGACCATTTTGTGGAAATCTGTTTAGTATTAAATATCTGCATTGGTAAATGGGATTTGTAATTAAAAAAATATGTCATACTTATATAGTTTATGTCACTTATGGGGTGAATGGGGTGCCCTTTTTTCACTTGAACACCTGGCCCCTAAAATGTCTGTACGTGACTCTGTGCAGCACCACTGTACTACATAAACAAGTGTGTTTCCAACAGATGTAGTGATTCCTCACTTGCCAGAGTGTCCCTTTAGTGCAGCACATGGTTGAAATGATGGTAATGAAAGGTAATGAAGAAATCATGTGTTTTCTATACTCACAAAGTGCTAAAAGAAGAAATTGGGGAGAGAAAAATCCAGAACACATATTATGATGAAATGTTGATTCTTCTGATGCACACACACACACACACACACACACAAAGAAAGCATCAGTCAGCATTTAAGGTTTCATGGAGGTCGTATGAGGTAACGGCCGGTCCGTAGTAAACCTCAGCAGCTTGTCATCGTGGGCCTAATTATGATCTGTAATTCTAAAGAATAGCAGTCCACCTCTTCCTGGCAGAAAGAAAGAACTTTCACATCTAGCTTGGAGACTGGAGCCTGGCAAAAGGCCCAGAGCAAACTACACATTAACTCAGGTGCATAGTGCAAGTTCCTATAAAATAATGACATCAGCAAAAAAAACTCATTAATCCATATTTATGTCCTACTTATGACCCTCAGGCAGAAACTTAAAGCTGCTTATACATTTTCTACTGGTTGTGGAGATTATGGACAAAAAGAGGGCTATAGTTGATTTGTAGAACACTGATTATGGGCCTAAAATTTGCCTAAAATAACATAGCTCATGGAGCACAGCCAGTACTGAGAGGCTCCGTGTGGTTCTGTGACTGCTTGCAAATAAATAGCTAAGCAAGTAGAGTCAGCCATTACAGATATGAATGAACCAAAGAGGTTATTTTACTCACAAACTGAAAATATGCCAGCATCAAAGTTAGAAACATTTCATACTGAGGTAACGTCCATTTTGCCTATGTATTTAGCTAGGCATTCATTTTTATCTATAAATGTGAAGCTTGTAAGAGACCTTCGATGGTTCATTTGAAGCTTTAACATACTAGTACATCTTATGCTGCACAGTGATGCTGCAAAGTTTGTGAACCCTTTAGATTTTCTATATTTCTGCAATATGCAACATAAACATCATCAGATTTTCATGTCCTAACTGTAGATTAAGAGAACCCAATTAAACATCTTAGACAAAATATTATACATGGACATATATTACATACACATATCTATAACTGGCAAAAATATGTGAACTTTGCAGGTGCGACCCCCTTACAGGTACAAATGTAGCTGAACATTTCCAGTAACTGTTGATCACGTCAAGAATTTAATCCCATTCCTCTGTACAAAACAGATCCAACTTTAGGATGCTGCTGGGTTTCTTCATCTAAACTGTTCGCTTATGTTAAGGTAGGGACATTGACCTGGCCATTCTAAGTCATTAACCTTTAGCTTCTCTAACTGTTCCTTGTTAGACCAACTAATGTGCTTAGAGTCATTGTCTCATTGAGTCATTGTGCATGGCTCACTTTCTCTTGGGAGTCAGTTCACAGACATGTGTCCTTACGTTTCCCTTTAGATCCTGCTGGTATAATTGGGCAGTGGTGGCCTAGTGGTTAGGACATTGCTCTTGGGACCTGAAGGTCCCAGGTTCAAGTCCTGGTTCGGGCACTACAGCGGTCCTGCTACAGTACTCCCTGGGCGCTGTTGATAGCTGCCTGCTGCTTCGTGTGTATCTGTGATGGGTTAAATGCAGAGGTCACATTTTGCTGTGGTGCTTGAGTGTGTTCACAGTGACAAATTTCAGAATGTATAATTCAATGTTCCATCAATGCTGGCAAGCTGCCCTGGCCCAGGTGTGGCCCAAGCTAAACTATGATATTATCACCACTATGGTGCACAATTAAGATAATGTTCATATTCAAGAATGCACTGCTTTGCTTTATTTAAATGTTGTGGTTCTCACTTAAACAAAAATAAATTCTATTTTGGTATCATCCATCCACAAATGGTCCATGTGATCTTTAGCAAAATACTGATGGGCATAAATGTTTTTTTTTGGAAAGCAGTGACTTTCTCTCTAAAACCAAGACACATCATTGATGTTCAGTGATTTATTAGGGTGGAGTAGTAACATTATTCAATATGAGAGAAGCCTTTAGTTGCTTAGAAATTACCTTGGGTTATTTTGTGACATTACATTTCGGGAGTGATTTTTGTTTTTTGACCACTCCTGGATAGGAAAACTAACTGCCTCCATTTGTATCCAAGCTGTCAGACTGTGCATTTGTGTCGACTTTAGAAATGGTTTTGCAACCTTTCCGGCGTGATGAGCATCAATAACACTGAGGTCTACATAAATCTCCTTTGTTTGTGCCATGACTCAAGATTAGGCTTATTTGTTGTTGTTTAAATGCCACTCATGCCTGATTGTGATCCCACTAATTTAAATCCATTCACTCTTTTTTCACTTTCAGAACAACAGCTATTCCTCTACATTTGCTACTCACAGATATGTAGTTTTGGATCATTTTTCTCAATATATAAATCACCAAATCACCACACTCTCTCTCTCTTTCTCTCTCTCTCTCTCTCTCTCTCTCTCTCTCTCTCTCTCTCTCTCTATCTATCTATCTTGTTCTCTCTCTCCCTCTCTCTCTCTCTCCCTCTTCCTTTTGAGCTACTCTGCTGAGATACCAGTGATCCTGCCCCTTTCTGCTGTCTGGACCAGCCTGACCT
>JBBPDA010000021.1:16210955-16239050 GCA_037974385.1 Arnoldichthys spilopterus | reverse complement strand
ACACATCTGTAAAAGCACAGCACTAGATTATGCCTTTACACTGCAACACCACAGAAAAGTGGGAGTCCGAATGGAAAAGCTTTGAAACATGATTGCAATGCTCTGATCTGGCCGCATGTTTGGGTCCTGGCTGCTGTTCCTCAGCAGAAGCTTGAGTGCTTCCAGAGTCCAGACAGTCCAAGCATGAGCCAGAATTCTGCAGGAGAAAAAAAAAAAAACAAGAAACCACCTCTGAGCAGCCAGGCCTGGATTATGAATGGCTCACCACAAACTGGCAGAGGTAAACTTACTCTCTCTCTCACACACACTTTTTCTCTACAACTGAGAATATCTGACGGAAGTGAGTTTTATTGTGGTAGAGGAGCGCCAGAAATATGGGACATGTTGAGCATGAGAGTTAGGGCTTAATCACTTGAACAACTGGATTCTTCAGTAACTAATTAATGGTCACTACAGCCAACATGGAAAATGTAACTGGATACATCTGCTACAAATGCTTTGGTGTAAATTTTTGGTGCAAAGTTTTGATTCATTTAGCTGTACAAGGGAGAGGGAATTAAGTGTGCTCATTTTAATATTAGGAAGCTGAATTTCTTATTGCAGCTGTAGTAATTGTATTTAAATGATTATAAAATGTCTGATAGATAAATCATGGTACAGATTAACTCTCATGCTCATCATGTCCCATAGGGAAAATCATCACAGACCCCTCACACCCTGGACACAGACTTTTTGACCTGCTGCCTGTCAGGTTTATTTGTGTTGTGATACGGAATCAAGCGCAATACTGAGCTAAAGTAAGAGTTGAGGGATTTAATATCAAAACACAAGAAAAAACACAAAACAAGAAACAAACTAGAAAAACCAAACGTGATACCAAAACTAGGCAGGTTCGAACAATAAGAAGTGACATAAAACGAAACACGACGAGGACATAAAACACAGATGTATTTATACAAAATCTACATTGACAACACCTGGGAATCAAGAAGCAGCTGACGGGGCGTGGCTAAGACGAACATAAACACAGGCACGTGGAACACACAGGGGCGTACACGTTACACTGCCCTCTGGTAGACGGTATAGAAGCCTGCAAACCAGGACCACCCGACACAGGAACGATTTCTTTCCCCTCTCCATCTCCCTCCTAAATAGTTAAATTGTCACACTGCTTCACCTTGCAAGACTGCAACTGCACTTTATGCACTCACTGTTGTTTGCACTCTGTGATCCTGCTTTTTTTCTGTAAATAAGTCTTTGATTGTTTATTATATTGTATTGTTTATATATTATTCATTAAGTTCTTTAAATTTGTTGTATTGTGTTCTTTACTACTGTTTACACTGTACTTGAGAGACACAATCAGCCGGAAACAAATTCCTTGCATGTGCTCACTCACACACTTGGCCAATAAACATGATTCTGATTCTGATTCTTAAAAAGATATCCCATAATAACCTGAAAGCAACCCAGCGTAACCAGTAGTACATGTGAAATTAAAAATGGCAAAATCTGAACATTCTGCAATGTATGTGTATGAGGTGCATGACTCTCAAACAAACTGAAAAAAATGCAATTAAGAGAGAAACAAATAAAAAAGTTGAATATTATAAAAATTAGAAATCACATCACCATCCTCCGAGCCCACTGAGAATATAAGAAGAATATTCAATATGCCTCTTTGTCCACTTGAGGTGGTTTGGAGGAGCATGATCATGTGTCAGTACCTCCTCTGCGCTTTACCAGCCAAGACTTTGCACTTGTGGGAGCCATTCAGAGTAACAAACATTAATGATGACATAGTCTTAATCAGCAGACTGTACCCCAGCAGAGTGGTGATAATCCTTTACGTTCTGCAATGCACTCAGGTATAAGACTGAGAATAGTGATACCTTTGCAAGTGAAATCAACATAAATCTATGAATCTAGTAACTTAAACTAATATTAAAACAATGAAATCTATCCATCCATTCATCCATACATCCATTTTCTGAGCTATTTATCCTAATCATGGTGGGCCAGGGGGCCTGTAGCATATCCCAGTACTCATAGGGTGAAAGGTAGAGAAACACCCAGGACAGGTCGTCAGTCAACCAAAGGGCAGACACAAAGACAATTTAGCATTAGGAAACTTGCAAAATTGATTTATATAAAGTCTATTTGAAGGTGCACAAGTGTTATTTGAGGTGTGCATACTATTTCACAAATGTAGGAGGTGTCCAAACACCATTTTTCACCTTGGCTGTGGTTCAATTGCAGGCACAAACTTAAAAAGTGTCATGTTAGAACACACAGCCTTGATATTTCCATTGCTTTTATATGAGAATTTTGCAAAGAAAATAAAGAGGTAAAGCGAAGAAATGCCAGGATTCATACATGCATTCAACTGCTTCTTCCATTTCGGGTTGTGGGGAAGCTACATCCAATCCCAGCTGACTATGGGCCCAAGGCGGGGTACACCCAGGACAGGAGGCCAACCCATCACAGAACAACACAGAGAACGACAACCACTCACATGTACAGGCAATTTAGAGTATCTAATCAACCTACTGCAAGTCTTTGAACAGTGGAAGGAAACCCATACAACCATAGGTAGAGCTTGCAAGCTTTAAACAAAAAGGCACGTAGCCTGAACCCAGGACTAACCACTTCACCACCGTGCCGCCCTCATACATATGCATTTTATCTATATTAACATTAGCTAATACTATTTTTTACACCATTTTTCACCACAAGTGTGCTGCCACCATTGTTGGTAATTCTTCAGCCAAATTACACAGATGTGATGAAAATTTCTATCAGCTAAAACAACATGGACATTTCTCCTTCAGTCAGACTGACAAATTGAAAATTAACTGTGAACTAATGTAGAGTAGACTCAAGCATTTTGGATGCATTTTAAGAAACTCCGACTTACATTAACACTGCCTTTATAATATTGAGCAGGACCCCCATTCTGCTGAACACATCTGACTGTGCATCTGACTATGTGTTTTGACACCATTTTATCAGAATCAGCATTCACTTTTTAAACCACAGTAGCTGTTCTGTGGGATCAGAACAGATGGGCTAGCCTTCACTCTCCACATGCATCAGTGAGCTTTGGGTGCCCCTGTTGCTGTTTCACCAATGGCCATTTTTCCACATAAGCTTCAAGAACTGACTGTTCACTGAGGTGCCATTGTAATTAAATAACTAGGTAGTCAATGTTATTCACTTTACCTGTCAATGTTAAGGCTGATGGGTGTATAAGGCATTGCATGGCCTGACTTCACTATACATCTTAGACCAACTTCAAGACTATGTTCTGTCCAAGGCACTATGATCTGCTGAATAGCATTTGCTGATTAAAAAAGGTGCGAACATGCATTTAAGATAATCTATCTTATGAGTTTAAGCATGTCAACCACTTGACTGTCTTTGTGTGAATGCTTTTCTTAACCGTTGTTACACTCTCTGGATTGAAATGTATTATATTAATCAAGATACGTTGAGTTAAGACATTGTCCCATTTTGCCCAACCTATCCTAAATTATTGACAAACTACTATGAAACTAATCTGTATGTTATTAGAAGAGTCAAGAGCTGAAGTGTGGACCCACATACAGGCTTTAAAAAGGGTTAATAGCAAAGGAGGCGGGCAAGGTGGGCAAAGCCTGTCTGAGCCTGCTTCACCAGCAGCATGCCTTGGCACTATCATGGACAAACAGGCACCAAGCCTCATGCTGTGGGCTTGTAGGCTACATTAGTTAAGCTCCAAAGGGTCTTGCCAAGTTCCATTCAACCCTTTCCATCATCCTCAATCAGAGAGAAGGGTTTTAAAAGCAGCATGGACCAAAACCTACCCAGTTCAAACAGTGCTGCACACAACAGGCACTAAACAACTGAAGCAATTAGGAATTTGGGAGCTGTGTCCTATCACATGCTTATATGAATGGTGCTGAGCACTAGCCATTGTTTACAGTTTATGTGTGTGTTATATGCATGACAAGCTTAAAGTTGCAGGAGGATTTGGCTCACCCTGGAAAGTGTGTTCTTCCTTTGCTTATCTGTGCAAATTCCAGCTTGAAATGAGCACCAGGAAATACACCTGAAGTGATGCAGCCTGCAGTTGTGTGAAGAAAAAAGTGTACCCATGGAAATTGTTGATTTGTTTAGCATATTTGAACACGGGAACCTTTCACCCTCTTTTAATACAGTGTCTACAAATACAGGTGATACATTTGAAAAACACCAAAAGGAAAAGTATAAACAGCTGTGATTTTCTTCTGTAATTAGCAGAAATAATAACTTGTAGCCACTTTGTACAATTTGTCATTAGTTTCTGACATTGAAACTTCCTCCAGATGGGTTCAAGATGGTTGAGAGTTTTTGAACATCTCATTAGGGTTGAAAAAAAACTTCTTTCTTCTTTTTGACTCAATCCTTGGTGGATTTGCTAGTGTGCTTAGGATCATTATCCTGCTAAAAGGTCCACCTCCTATTACTGAGGTCTTGGAGTCTTGCCTGTGGTGGGTGCAGACCTGTGAGATGTTTGAAAAAGGCACTTTGTTGGGTCATTTCTAGAAATGTTGATTTGGGGATCTCTTTCAGTGTAAGAAAATACTAATAAATGGGGGTTCCCAAGTGGCTAAGCATTAGCATTATCATCAAGTTTGTTAGTTAGTGTTTTTCTGTAAATTGAGCTGTCCAATGTTGCAATAGTGGCAGTTCTGAAATATGTGAATGTCATCCCACTTCAAACACTTGAGAGGAAGCTTATGCTTACCTTAACACCTTATATGCTTAATACTTAACATATGCTTAAAACAATAAGGACATTGCCCTTGGGACCTAAAGGGTGCAGGTTCAAGTCCCAGCCCGGGCACCACTGAGGTACCCTTGAGCAAGGTACCGCCTCACTACACTGTTCCCTGGGCGCTGTTGATAGCTGCCCACTGCTCCACGTGTGCTGAGTTAAATGCAGAGAATTTACATTTTGTTGTGGCGCTTAAGTGTGTTTACAGTGACAAATAGTCACTTTCAAATAGTCACTTTCACTTGTAACAAATGTAAAAAATAAAAGCGCCAATCAGACCACTGACAAGTGTAGTGAACAACATTGATTATTTAGTTATTTCATCACAGTGGCACCTGTCAAGGGGGTGGGATATATTAGGCAACAAGTGAACAGTCAGTTCTTGGAGGTAATGTGCTAGAAGCAGGAAAAATTAGTGAGCGTAAGGATCTGAGTCACTTTGAGAAGAGTTTTATTGCGATGGCCAGACCACCTCAACAAAGTCAGATCATCTCCAAAGGGTTTTGTGCAGTGTTCCAGGTATGCAGTAAATAGTACAACTGTGAAAAGAAGTACAACTGGTGAATAAGTGACAAGGCGATGGGCACCCAAAGCTTACTGATGCATTTTGGGAGTGAAGGTTAGCCTGTCTGGTCAAAACCCACAAAAGAGATACTGTGGTTTAAAAAGTGAATGCTGACTCTGATAGAAAGAGGTCAGAACACACAGTGCACCATAGTCAGAGCTATTTCAGCAGTATGAGGGGGACCTACTCAATATCAGGCAGGGGGTCATAATGTTATGGCTAATCTGTGTATAAAGTAACATTAGCCTGTCTAATGTCAGTGAAAGCATCAGGTAAAACAGTTTAGGCATGAATTTAAAAATCGTTGATGTTATTAGCATTGTTTTCGTGATGCTGCACTTGGTGCCATAGTCAAAATTTGACACCAAGTGTAGTGAGTATCACTTGTATGAAAAACTGTGCAACTGATTCAAAACAGCCGACATGAGCACAAACTCAGCATAAATAACAGCTCCAGGTTCTGATCAGAGCTTGGGGCGTAATAATGTGCAGCGCGCCTCCATTGAGCACATGCAGCCGACTGGTGTGTACAGACAGTCAATCAAAGTACAAACCACATCTAAGCCTCAGACACAGATGCCACAGAAATGAACATCTCCAAGCAACCAAACGAAACAGCCGTTACCACAGTCGTCTCACTTTAAAATGGGCCAAAAGGTCAAAAGGTCAGCCAGGCTCTGCAGTGTTGGTTTAAGGAGAACAAAGGGCCACAGAGAACTGAGGGGAGGGGCTCATGCTCAGGAAGGCTTAGAGCAGATCACTCAACATGGTTGTCACTGGCCTACGAGAGGCTGGTAAAAAAAAAAAGCTATCAGAAAAAACAAAGAAGCAGGTCTGATTATATAGATAAGTCCTGCTATGCTGATCTGGGATCAGCTTCTCTTCCCCCCACATCCGGACTTCATCTGTTATGTGAAAGGGTGAAAATCTACTTTAAAGCCAGTGGTAATGGGAAATTTGTCCAGGCCTGAGCATGAGGTGGGTGGATAAATAGTTGTATTCTCTCAGTTACATATAAAAATTTGAATGGATTTATAGTTTCTAGTGGGAAGTCTTATGCAATTTTGGACTTTTTTTAAATCTAAAAAATGAAAATATTTGTGTCACATTCATATGGAATGGAAAATCTTTGAAGTTGAATATCTAAAAACTGCTCAGAAAGAACTTTGTAATTCCATGGGGACGATATATCGTACTGGTGACAACATCTGTACTGGTTTGCAGTTAGGTCAGCCATATTCATGCAATTTTAGTTTTCAGTTATTTGTCATCTAAATAACTGTGATTATGGATTTTCTTGTCTTTTGGTTCATTGCATTCAATTATTACAAGCCCAAAGTTGCCAAGTAGCTGATTAGCTAGCTCTTAGCCAACCTAACTTTTTAGAGGTGTGGTCTCAAGAAGTGCCATAGAGTCATGTCTGTGATTCTAGATGTTATGGTCTGAAGGATGTGTGCACTAACTCAAACAACTCCAAACCACATCACTGATGCATTCATGAGCTTTCAATCGATACCAAGTTTGTGTGTGTTATATCAACTCAGCAGAACTGATTCATTCTCTTTTATATGCAGATTTGCTTTCAATTCTTTACTCGAAGACTGTGTTGCGAGTTGCCTAACAAGAACTTGCATTGATCACATTTATATGATGAGTAAATCAGTTTGGCTGGTTAGTTTTTTTTATCCATGTCTGTGGATAACAGTCAGTTCTTGAAGTTAATGTGCTGAAAGCAGAAAAAATGTCTTAGGGTAAGGATCACCCAAGGCACATTGATTCAAGAGAGGAGTAATGGCTAGCCCATCTTGACCAATCCCAAAGTGGAACTCCACAAAATGTTAATGCTTGCTGCATTAGCAGTACGCATTAACATTGGAGTGCACCACAGTCAGAGCTGTTTCGGTGGCATGAAGGGGACCCAGACAATATTAGGCAGGTGATCATGTTATGGCTGATCAGTGTTCTAAATCTGTTTCTGTGAATAGTTAAGCGAACAAAAGATGAACTGATATTCAAAAGGCATGAAGTTAAAAATAAAACATTCTTTACAACATTTTAAGCAAGATTTGTTTCACCTTTCAAATGTCTGGGCACCCTGAATGGTCAGCATTTAGTAAAATCTCCTTTGGCAAGTATCAGCTTGTAAAAGCCAGCTAAGTCTTTTCTATTCTTGTTTGGGGCCTTTTCACCCATTCTCCCTTGCAAAAGCCTTCTAGATATATGAGATTCTTGGGCTGTCTTGCATTCACTGCCCTTTTGAGGTCTATCCACAGCTTTATTTATGATCTTTAGGTCAGGGGACTGTGAGGGCCCAGGCAAAACTTTTAGGAATATTCGTCTGTTGTAGAAGTAATCTTTGCCTGAATCGTCTTGATGTTTACTTCCAGAATTTGCTGGTATTTAACTGAACCCATTCTTCCTTTTATCAGTGAAATGTAAGTGGCCACTGGCTGCAACAAAAGCCAAAAGAATGATCAATCCTTCTCTGTTCTTAACAGTTGGAGGGAACTTTTTTCCAAACACACCTTTGCAAACTTCTGACACTGAATTTTGCGGTGAGAATGCAGGAAAGGTTTTCTTCTGATTGCTCTTTTATGAAGGTCATATTGGTGCAGATGTTGTGCACAGTGCACCAGTCTGCTAAATCTTCCTTAAAGTTCTTACAAACAGGGGTTTTTATTTTGTCTTTCCATACCAACAACAAATGCAATAAAACAAAAAAAATCTCCAAATTGTAAATTCTGAAAAACCTTTATTAAACTGACAAAAGCAAAAAATGACAACTAATGTTTTGGATGACCAACCAGATTGTATTTTGTAAAACCTTGAATTTTAAGCCTGCAACACTCAAAAAAGGTTTATGAATAAATAAAAGTTTAAAGAATATTCAAGTTACACCATTTTTAAACATTCCACAATAAGCAGATGAATTGGAAGCAGGTGAGGGGATCATGATTATGTATTAAAAGAGCATCCACCAAAAGTGTAGCCTCACAACCATTTCTCAACACAAGGTTTAAAGAATTTTGGTCTTTCGCCATCTCAGTGAATGCAGACAAATCTCTGCGTGTCAACCAGGAATGGACGTTCTTGCAAATTTGCAACAATTAGTCCCCAGATTTCTTAAGTGTGTTGCAGGCATCTAATTCTAAATGTTTATATTTAAAAAAATTTATTTTTAGTTGGTGAGTGAAAACCACCAGAAATCTATTTTTTGTATTGTTTTGTCAGTAAAATATAGAATTAAAGAATTCAAGGAAAATCAGATTTTTATTTTGATTTGAAAAAAAAAGTCCTAACTTTTCATGAAATTGGTTTTGCACATGGATTAAGTAATTTTGAAATTGTAATAAATAAAAAATAACTAATGTTAATATAGTACCACATACTACTAACATGCAATCATTACCAATATTTTGGTGTTTAGTGTTGAAATTCACTGAAGAATGCACACTGACTTTTTTAGCTCTTGAGACTTGTTTGTACTGACACTGGATTGGACTTGGGTTTGTTACTTGCAACTCAGTGACCCACGAGCAATGCTTACATGTTCCTTTTTAGAGTGTAAAAAAACCCCACAAAAACACCCATTTCACATCCTGCTTGCTGGGATGCTAGGACTATGAAATGTCAAAAATCACTTGAATAATTAAGTGGAAACATACTAAACAATGGTGCTCAGGTGATTATTTAATAATTGCGATAGGCCTATTAGCAGTTTCACTCACATTTCCCACTTTTGAGGTTTATTATGTTATTTTAGACATCCATTCTAATTGTTCTAAGTTCTGCAACAGTTGTTCGAATTACTCAGTACTTGTGCTGTTTTTTGATCGGCTACTTTGTAGAGTACGTGCTTAGGCTACTCCACCCGCCTCTGGCCATGAGTTAGAGGATTTGGGAAAAAAAACTACAAAAGAAGTAGTGACTGTTCCATATCTTCTCTTTATATTATTACACAACTTTACACATACAATGGCTAAACTCCACACTGCGTGGAACACAGGAGACAAAAATAAAACAACAAAAAAATAAAAGTTTCTCATCAGAAAAGCATAAATAATATAAAAGATGATTTTTTTTAAAACAGATACATTCATATGAAATAATATTTTACTACTACAAAAAAATAAATAAGTCATCTAAAGAGTTTCTCCCCCCCAAAATGTCCTTCCCACAGATTGAACAGATTCAGTTCTTCCAAAAAAGCCATTCTCCTGTTCCTCTTTACATGTCCCCCACATCCTATATTTTCTTTTGCCGTATCCCTCAACTTTTTCTCACTCATTCACATCCAGCCTGGTCAGTCAGTACAGTGTCCTTCAGGTTACACATAGTCTCTGATCATGCCACCACTGGCCATCTCTTTTTCCTGCATGCGTTTTTCGGTCTCTTTTGTCGCATGCTCCTTTCCCAGTCCTTCTGTGTTTGCATGTTTGGGTTGTGTATATGTAAAAATGTATATGTCTGTGTTCATTTTATGCTGTGTGTCTCTGTGTGTTTTCAGATCTCCTGCACTGTGGGCTGGATAAGGTCTCCAGTCAGACTTGCAGTGGAGATCCATGTTGTTTTCTCTTTACAGTCCAAATCAGATAGTCCCAACCTCTCCCAGCACACCACCGGCCCATCCGAGTCCACGCACTGCACCAGGTCCTCTGGCTCTGTGTGACAGAGAGAGATAAAGATAGAGAGGGAAAGAGAGACATAAGTAAAATTGTTTTAGCAGGACTGTGTAGGACTGAAGCTGTATACAGACAATCAAAAAGCTGGGGGGCTTTTTGCAATGTTTCACAGATCTTTATCATTTATTTTAAAATAAAACATATATAATGTATATAATAAATAATATCATCAGATGTTATAAGTTAATGTAATTTGGCTCCCTTAAAAACTAGCATAAGTCACCATCCATCCATTTTCTAAACTGCTTCTTCCGTTTCGAAAGCACCCACAAACTCTGCACAGAAAGGCACCTGTGGCATCAAACCCAGGACCTTCTCGCTGTGAGGCGATAATGCTAGCCTGTCTGTCACTGTATATTCTATCATTATATAAAAGAAACCCAACACGTCTTTCAGTGCTCCATGCACCATGATATTTTGACATTTATGTGCTCATGCTAAGTCAGTATGGATTTTGGATTGCTATTGGTTAAATATATGCAGTTTTTGCAAATAATAGACAAACAGCAAGATCTAAATAGCTTTCTCTTTAATATGTTAAGTCATTTCAGACCAACAAAGAAAACACTGCTGAGCTCTTAAAACATTTTAAAAAGCAAAATCTTTCCCAAAGTGCACAATTACCACCTCTAACTGATCTAGCACTCCATTGCCACTCACTGGCATTAATTTAAGTCTGTGACTGACAGTGTGTTAAAAAAAGAAAGATGAAAAGAGCCTTTATTAAACTCCAGAACCACCCTCTGAAGACATCTCCTGGCTTTTGGCTCACCTCTCCTCAGATCGGCGCCTGGCTCTGCTTCCAATTGCCCATGGGAGGGATTATGGGTATGGGTCAGGGCTGTGTCCTCCTCTGTCACCACAACTGCCTCCTGCTCGCTGTTCCCGTGGTGCTGTGGGCTATCTTCGGCCTGGCAGCGAGGGGAGCCGTGGTTCAGAGGTACCATCTCAAGGCCATCAAGCTGGCATGGTGCCACACGGTGCATTAGGGGAAGAGTGCCACCAGAAAAATTGCCGTTGGTTTTTGTGTAGCACCTGGTCAGAAAAAAAACACAAATGGATCGGACGGTGGATGGGGAGCAAAGGAAGAGTGGTCTCGGAGTACGAGCAATTCTAGGCTCTCCTTCCCCGAGGCTCTCAACAAGGCACTTCGACCAAACATGCTAAAACTTTCTCCAAATACACTTGTTTGAATAATACACACCCTATGGCTCTTAACTGGTGTTCTCTTGCCAAAACGTCAATTCTTCCCACTCAGAGCTGCCAGAGTGCAGTAACAAGCACTTGGCCAAGCCAACTTTCACACTTGTGTTGATATGGGCCTTCTACAATGTGTTCAGTAAAAGCTTGGCATTTCTTTGGCAATCTTCATTATAATCTGTGTATTTAATTGTGTTGGTTACTGGTTTCCACCAGTGTCTGATTGTAACTGCTACTTTGACTTGGCTCCAGTGGCATCATTAGTGGGAGTGTCTGTATAATGAGTAGCACCAGGGAGTGGATTGGTGGTTACAATGTTGTCAGCATGCTGAAGAAGTCCATCTGTCTAAATGCCTCTGTGCTGTTGATAGTACTGTAGAAATACAATTGGAGGAATCCAGCTTAACTTTTATTTGCTTCATCTGTAGCATAGAGTCAATTACCATAATCAGCAAGTTTCCTGCACTTAGAAAAGCAGTTGGGCCAATGGATCAGCAGAGAACTCTAGCAACTGTTGATGTGATAGTCTACAGTCTATGTCTACAATCTAAAAAAGACTGGACAAATCTGTGAGTGAGTGATTATGCGTCATTGTGAACACAGCACAGCACATAGTGCAAATGAAACCTCTGCATTTGGCTCATTCATATAGAAGCAGTGGGCAACTGACATGGGCAGTGTCCGGGAACCAGTGCATGGGGACGGTACCTTCTGGTCATTATGCCACCACTGCAAAAACCTTTTCTGACTAAAACGAACAACAAGCAACAATAAAGTTTGCCAAAAAAGTTCTGCAATAACATAGAAAAAGTTGTATGACTACAGTAAATGTACACTTGTTGTAGAAACCAAAGAAGCCTTCCCATAAAACATCACACCAGTTGTGAAGCATGGTGGTGGAAATGTTATGTTTTAGGATTGCTTTGTTGCCTAAAGAACTGGGCAGCTTGCAGTAATTGATTCAGCTATTAATTCTGCATCAAAGAGTGTTTGAAGATAATGTGAGGGCCATCTGTCCAAAAGTTGAAGTTGACCCAGAGGTGGAACTTTCCAAAGGATAATGATGATGATGGCTAAAAAATGGCTAAAAGAAAGGAGGATTTTTTTAACCCCATTGTGGGAACTGAAAAGGGCAGAACATGCAAGAACCTTCAGCTCAACTAAAAAACTTTTGCATGAATATTTTAATAAGGCAATATCAGAGATTGGTTGAAAATTATATAAAACACCATAACTACAAGAAACTACAAGAAACTTCTAGAAATTTCTCCTAAAGGGAGCATTGCTAGCTTCTCAGGCCAAGGGTGAACTTACTTTCCCCACAGAAGAATATTTAATCTGTTGATACTGTTGTTGAAAAAGCTACTTTTTTTTTTTTTTCATTTGGTTTAGTATGTTATAATGTAGATTCTGTTGTAAGGATGGATGAAAGGGGAGTAGGGAGACAACTTAATATAATGGTTCATTATACACTATTCCTTGCTGTCATTTTTCTTTTAGCTAATGTCTAAAAATGTAAATATATTTAATAAAAAAGAAACTAGCCAATTATGCTTGTGCGGTCCCAATTTGTTCAGTTTCTATCATTTTGGATCCAGTACATTTTAATGCCTTTGTAAAGCATGGGGCCCATTTTTTATCTCTCTTCATTTACTGAAAATCTACAACTGCTGTCAATGAGCCTAGTCTGGTTAGCCCTGCATGCTAAGCATTGTGTTTATATGTTGATCCTATCAAAGATCACTGTTCTAATCCTATGAGCCCTGCTCTGATTAGACTCCTGTGGGTTTTTTATCAGAGAACAAGTCTGTTCCTCTATGCTGAGTGGTAAGACAAAGCACCAGTTGCCCTTTCACTGACACGAGCATAAACATAAAAACAAACAGAACCTTGAGATATAAATAGACACGTACGATGGTAAATAAACTAGGAAACAGATTAATGCACACAGAGTCACACACACACACGTAGAGTAAGTTCTGAATGACTTATACTCGTATCGGTTTCATTCCCCAAGGGAGTAAGCACTGTTCTCATTAAGCGAGCCCCATTGGCTGCACGAATAAACTGTTAGTGCCGGACACACTAGAATACATAAACAAGCTTTGCTGATGGAAGCATGCTGTGGTGAGTGTATGTGTATGTGCACGTGTCTGAATCAGAAGACACTCAGGTCCGAGATGGCCCGAGCACCAGACGGCTGAAAGCATGCTGAACAGCAGTTTCACTCACAGCTTGCTCTCCCTCACCTGTTGTTGTTACAGAAGTTCTGGCAGTTCATGCAATCTGAAGAGTCCGTCTGGGGCAGAGCTGTGTACATTCCTCCCCCCTGCCACAGCAAAATCAGGATTAGTTTTACAGTTTTCCACAAGGAACACAACTAACCATTTATTAGGTAATGACTTCTTATCATTTGGCCTATAAAACCTGACAGTGTTTCACAGGGTGGTCCCATAGATTAAAAATCAGTGACAAAGTCTCTTTAAATGTGTAAAACATTCAGAATGTTTAATAATATTTAATATAATCTTTTTATATTTAAGTCTGTGAGTTTGTGCTGCTTTTGAGTCTAGGGAATATGCTGATTGAAAACTAACAAAACTGACCATTCACAAGTGACAATGAGAGCACTCTGTAAAGCACTGTTTAAAGGCACTGTTAAAGCACTTTATAGGCTCTACCGTCTACACACCCAATTTCCAGAATTATCTGTAAAAAATTGTAAATTCTTTTGAATTTTTCGGCTGACCAACTCGATCGTATCACGTAAATGTAAACATCTTTTTAAAAATTGAATTTAATGTCTGTAACACACTCAACGTCAGGTAAAGTTTATAGGATATTCAGGTTGCAACGTTTCGAAACATTCTGCCATAAATTACAAACGAAAACTCATAACATAATAAATCATAATTTAAAATTTTAAAATATTGTGAAAAGATGAAGGGAATTTGGGGACTTCTCAGTCCATGTTAGCCAAGGCCAGAAATCATTGTTGAATGTACATGACCACTGAGCCCTCAGAGAGCACGCCAGAAAAAAGCTGCTGTGATAAATATAGCCACATGGGCTCAGCAGTGCTTTGGAAAACCATTGGGAAAAAACACAATCAATGGCTGCACCAAGCTGAAATTCCATTATGAAAAGAGAAAGCCATACATCCTACACTGCTCTCTGGGCCTGAGCTTATTTCAAATGAACAGAGACAGAAAGCCCAATTCGGTCACAGTACATGTACACCTTTGACGCGGTGGTGAATTTTGAAATTTAGAGAGACATATGCTGTCATCAAGGTGACATCTTTTTTTTTACTATAAAGTCTATGGTTATTTTAAGAAGACAATGCCAAGCCTCATTCTGCACACCCTTTAACAATGTGACACACTTTGTAGTGCATGTGTGTGACTGGCCTGATCTGTCTCCTGTTAAAAATGTAAGGTGAATCATGAAGAGTACAATAAAACAATGGCAACCAAGGACTGTTGAGCAGATGAAGAATCTACTTGCAAACCATTAGCTAAAAGGGAAGGGGTTAGTCCTCTGTCCCAAATTGAGTATGTTGCAGATGTCAAATTCTAAATGTCTTTATATTTATAAAATGTATGTAAGTTGGTCAGTAAAAACACTGTAATGATTCTTTGTATTTTTTGTCTTTCAAATAAAGGTTCAAGGCTAAAAAAAAAATCACAGATTTTTTTTTGCAATTTACAAAACTTTTTCAGAAACAGGGTTTAAATTACATACACAACTTTTAAACTGTGACCACCCATTATCATGAGCATATGGACAGTGGTTTCAATTATACAGTCTTATCCACTCACATTGTGTATGTGGTGAGGGTGTGTGTGTTCATAGTCCATGGTACTGTGGGGCAGCTGGGTGTCATGGCTGTAAGAGTGTCCTGAAGGATAGAGGGGTCCAGATCCATTGAGAAGTGTCAAGCCATTGGGGAGTTTGTGGTGGAGGTGATGGCAACCCTGGGGCATGACGGGCCCACCATGGCCATAGCCAGCGTGAATGCTACCGTTGACCCGGTTAGAGCCTGGCAGCGTTGTATATTCCAGAACGTGGCCGTTCATTTCAGCAGGCTGGTACAGGTAGCCAGGAGGGTCATACTCTGGAGAGAGATTTTGTTCAAATATTCCACCAAGACATCTCAACAACTTTTAAGCCCTGAATAAGTGACACATAACCTGTTTACAAACTCATGATTCTAAACTTAACAAATCAACAACAGAATACACCACATGCCCTGAATGTAGCCTATAGCAGCAAGTGGAATATGTGGGTTACTACTTAACACACACACTAGCACACACACACACACATAAATTCACCACACCACCACATACGCACTCTCACACACATTGACACAGCCCACACTGTTTACTCAGTTACTCAACCCCATTCAAAGAGAGTAATAGAGGGTGGGTAAGAGAGAGAGAGAGGAAGAGAGAGAGAGAGTAATAGAGCTTCAAAGGGCCTTGCTGAGGTCTGCTGGAATAAAATGTGGCAGTGGATTTCTCCACAGATCTGGATGTGGACTCACTATGCATGCTATGCTGCTGGCGATTCCTCCAAAGACACATGACGATGAAGACGAGCAGAATGAGCACCATGACACCCAGGACGCAGCCTACAATCAGGTACAGCAGACCACCTGCAGAGCTGGGCGGGTCGGGCGGGTACACTCCCGGTGGGGTGATGGGCCGCTGGCTCGGAACACCTGGAGGCTGACGGACTAGGAAAGCGGGGGAAAGCGCGAAAGGCACAACTTTAAATATGATTGTAAATACGGAGAAATAAAATGTACGAGGAGAGTAAAGCACTGATTCAGTGAACATCTGTTCAGTTTACTTCTCACAGGTTCAGAACTGTGTGTCAACAACAGCTAATTCTGTGCTTCAAGTCTTGTTTTGATTTTACCAAGCCTGTATTAATAGCAGTCATTAGTACATGAGGTAAGGCAAAGCCGTACAATGTGCGCCATTGTCTCTGACTCTAATAAAACCATCGCTCTGTTCAGGTCTGTAATTACAGCAGTGACTTTTATAGCCTCCTGTCTTCAATTTAAGTATAGCATTCTCATAGCAGTACAGCCTCAGTGTCTCTCTCTCTGCCTCTCTCTCACCTTTGGTTTCGCAGATCATCACGTTACTGTATTCGCTCTCTCCCGCGTCATTGAAGCACTGCATCTTGATGTCGTACGACGTCTCGGGCTGGAGCTGGCCAATCGTGTGCCAGTGCTTGTTGCCTGTGGGAAGGGAAGAGGGAGGGGGCGGGGTTAGTGTGGTATAATTACATGGGGCTACCTCTCTCAAAGCGTGTGTTGTTCCCTCCAAAGCGCAAGTCTTCTGCTCTCCCTTCGCTCGCTTTCTCTCCCTCCCTCCCGCTCTCTCTTTTTTGCCCAGTCCCATGAGGCCTCAGACACATGCTTTACTCCAGACAGACTCCTTATAAGGCGGCTTAATGTTTGTTCTGGCCTGGCTCCAGTAATTCCCACCGCACTGCACACAGACTTCACAACACACTGCAGCCCTGTGAGAGTGCACGCTCACAACACACACACAATCAAAGATCGTTGCTCGGTGTCTCATGTGTAAATAGTGTCTCTTGTGTGCGCACCTAAAGCCTGGATGTGAACTTATCCAATACGCATGGAGAAAGTGCTGGGTAGTTTTAGTGTTTAGGGCCTGTGTGGCTGATCAAAACTAGGGCGAAAAAGACTGAGGAAAGAGAAAAAGAGTGAGAATGGGAGAACTTTAAAAAAAAAAAAAAGTGGGGGAGGTTTGGGGATCACTGTTAACATTCCTCTCGGCTGTACAAGCCCCCTCTCGAAGTTCGGAGTGTCGGGTTTCAGTTTGGGCCCATTAGAGAGGCAGGCATTTATTAAAAACACATTTTAGCCTGGCTCATTACGCCACGCTCCAGACTCACTGCACATCAATCAGCACAATGAGCTTCCCTCGGTCCACCCCCTTGCACACAGGATATCCATTACACGCTCACACACACAAACATATACCTAGTCCATAGGTCGACCATCCCTCATTCCAACCCCCTCGCCCTTCAGAGCATCCTTATACTTGGCTCTACACTGAGCATAAGCAGAGCGCCAGGAAAAGGTTGTGATCAGCGTTGAGAATGCATCAACTGGACCATAGTTCCATATGGATGAAGGAGCAGTTAAGGTTCAGCACTTAACATGAATCCACATAAACCATGCCTTCACAGTAAGCATAAATCAGTAAAGAGGATAGATCAGCATGAAACATGAATCCACGATGAGAACGGCTCTGAGATAAGCAATGATCCACATAAATCATGGATTTAGCAGGGAATAATGCATCAGGTGGGTTAATGGACAAACTATGCATGGAGAACGGCAATAAAAACGACCAGACGTGGATCTTTCTTACCTTCTACCACGTCTCTCTTATAGTCGCTGTCATTGTCACTGTCCGTAGGCCGGTAATAGATGTAGAAGCCCTGAATTGGGGTGTTATTGTTACTGGAGGGGGTGTACTGCAGAAGAGAGAGAGAGAGAGAGAGAGAGAGAGAGAGAGAAAGACATAAACAGAGTGAGAAACTGAAATAAACAGACAATGAGGCAAACAAATGCAGAAGGCAGCACTGTAAATGTCAAAACATGGATCTACTTAAACTTACTGTACTGAAAACCCTGCACAACTTCACAAAAAGCAAAAAAGTCTGCCCATAGCTATTATTTTCGAACATCAACCACATCTTTCTTTTTTTCTCTTTTTCTCATTGCTCTCTCTCCTCCATTAGACTAAAACACCCCACTCATTTAAAGCTCTCCTCTCATGCCATAATCTAAAAATAGCTTTCACTCTATTCCGCTCCCTACAGCCGTATGTGGACAGGGCCTCCTCATGTGTTCTGCGAACTCACGCACACGCATATGTACTCGCAGCCTTACAGAATGGTCACAGTGGGCTCAACCAATTAGAGGACTGCTTTAGCAGCGTAGGCCGCAGGGGAGCTTTTCAGGGGCTGATGGGAAATAGAATATCCCCCATTTTTAAAACCCTGCAACCGCATCTGGAGAAAATGAGCACGCATACGTGTGGACAGACACTCACACGGCACATGTCGCACAAATGAAGTAGGCAGGGAGGTGAAAACTAATAAAAATAAACTCTCTCTTTCCTCACTTGGTGCATGTCAGAGCTCACTCTGATTATTTAGCATGAAATGTGAGCCTAATTGATGTGGGCAGGGCATTATGTGACGTGCAGCACACCTAGCTCAGACGTTAGTGTAACATATTCGTTTTAATGTCATATCTCTGTTTCTTGGTAGTGACTAAGAGGTTCACGGACTGGTTTTTAAGCAGATTCTATTTTTAGCAAGCCATAAGGTCACGAAAGTGCTTCTAGAACCTAAAACGCATTCATGAAATGAAAATAATGCATTCACAAAATAAAGTAACACGCTGAGCATTATTTACTTTCTTTCTTTCCGCTGACGCTTTTATCCAAAGCGACTTCCAAGACGTGGAGCAGTGTAGCGGGACGGTACCTTGCTCAAGGGTACTTCATAGTGCCCGGCCTGGGACTTGAACCTGTGACCTTCAAGTCCCAAGTGCAATATCCTAACCACTACGCCACCACTGCCCACGTAAGGAAGAGTGTACTATCCAATATATGCATACAGTACACTCTTTACGCATATGCTGAGCAGAGATGCTGTAATAGCTGTTTCCTGACAGTACACATCTGTATCTGCTCTGCTGCAATACTTACAGTCCATCGCACCATAATCTGAGTGTCACTGACAGCATCTGTCGATGAAATGTGGGGTCCAGCCACCGGACGGTTGGAGATGGGGGAACTGGTCATCGCTACCATGTACGGCCTGGAGGTGGCGCTGTGGGGGCTCTCACCGTAATTGTTCATGGCGATGACGCGGAAGCGGTATGTGGAACCTGTGGATAGAAACGCGTAAGCTTAACCAAATCCACGTTGGATTAAGGGCTAATCATGAAACATGGAACGTTATGTTGTGGTATATGTGACATAATGCTATGATAAAAGAATGACTATGAATATTATAATTGCCACACGTTCACCGATCTAAATCTTAACAGCCCACAACAAAGCATTTGTTATCCACAAGTTAGCTACTGGTGTTCCCACTTGCCGAGCCAAAGCTCTGAGGGAGAAATTACTGCTGCAGAATTATTTTTCTTCTGCCAAATGAAAAGCTCTAAGCAGGTTTAATGACAGAGCTTTTGCTTTCTCCCCGACGTCGTTGTTCAGTCTCTCTCTCTGCAATAATGCTGTGTTTTCATTTCAGGGATGCACACTCTGAGCAGCCTGGATATTTGAGGATATTCAGTAAGCCACTAGGAAGAAAAAACTTTTTTTTGTCTAATAGTGAAAGTGAAGTGAAAGTGACTATTTGTCATTGTGAACACACTCAAGCACCGCAACGAAATGCAACTTCTGCATTTAACCCATTTAACCCATCGCTGTCTATGTGTTGCCCTGCGATGGGTTGGCCTCCTGCCCTGGGTGTACCCTGCTCTAGGCCCGCAGTCAGCTGGAATTGGCTCCAGCTTCCCTGCGACCCGGAAACTGAAGAATCGGTTTAGAAAATAAATGGATGGATGGATGGGATATTATCTTACATGCACTTGTCTTTTTATGTTTATGATTGCACTGAGCCTGGAAAAACACAATGTCGTACAGCTATGCTCCTTCTTATATTGTCTGAATGACAATAAAGTTGACTGTGACATTGACCATAACCCCCCACACACACTTTTTTCACATATCCACACAAAGTCTATGTTGTTTTATGTACCGAACACAGTCATTTTAAATGGCCATTTACAAACCTTCCTTATCCCTTACAAATAAACAAACAACAAATGTTTTTGTTACTGATTAATGTAAATGACTTAGTGTCTCCCAGTTGGAAACACTGCAGACAGTAACACATACACATATATCCTCACCTGGTTCTAGATTGCGTACTTCCACAGACAGCTTGAGAGGCGAGATGTTGTCGTCGGCAATGACCCAGTCTCCGCTTCTGCCTTGTTTTCTGTACTCCACGCGGAAGGCTGTGATTGGGGAGCCCCCGTTGGCCCGTGGGATCCATGTGACGTAGACAGAACTTTCTGTCGCCATGGAGATGGTAGGGCGATCCGGGGCCTCTGGAACTAGAGGATAAATTGACAAATTTATAAATTTAAATCAAATAAATAACCTAACAAACAAACAAAAACAAACAAATAAATAATAAACAGTTTCATTTTATACTGCAAGAAACAAAAAGCTCTACTGTGCTAAACTAACAGACATCACCTGCTCACTTCATTATAATATTTAGGTATGTGCCTATATGGTAATTTTGGAGCAGATGCCTATTTCTGACACTCATCATGTACATATCTGATACTGATGCTCATGCAGGTGCATAAACATGACGCAGGTGTCATACTCCAGCATTACCAATTCTCCTCTTGCAGATTTATTCAATTTTCAAAAATCTAAGTTTTGATTGGAAACAACAGTCAGAAATAAACATCTGCTTGATGGACGTACATTTTAAGCTATTATCTGTTGATACCAATGCCAACATTATCATGCGTCCCTAATAGTAATACATAATTCAAATAGCGGCTCAAATAACAAAAGGATGTAAAATTAGTCTAAATCTTAAAAATTGCTATTGCAATCAGTCACAATAGTGTCATATCAGTTGGCTCTACAGACCCCACTGTAAACCGCAATGTGATTTTCCATTTTCTAGACCAAAAGAACAAAAAAGAAAAAAAAGGACATTTCTCCTGAAGTGGAAACACTTGACCATCCATCTGGTAAAAAGGCATGGTCACACAGAACAAGAGAAAATAAACAGAAACACACACAATATAGACAAACTGCATGCCAGAGTGGAGCATGTACTTACTGAATGGGCTCTGGGCCATAGACAGAAAGAGGCAAACAGAGGGAGAGGAAAAAGAGAGGAAGAGAGCCAAAGAGGGTTAGTGAAAAAAGACTTTACGATATATTAGGTGACGCCTGTATTAATATCGCATTTCTTTTTTTAAAACGCACATGCGTAACCATAATTATTGTTTTACTCTCTGTCACAATCACCACTGTTTCGCCAATTCCAGATCATGCGCTAGTCACTTTAGTCACACGGACCATTTGTGATTCACTCATCTTTAACAGCGTGTAACAGAGACTTACCTCTGTCATGTATGACGACTCCATAGTGTGTGTTGACAGCTTTGTCTTCCGGCGCTTTCTCAGGCAGAGAGACGAATGGGGCCTTGGATGGGTTTTTATGAGAGGAGGAGCTCCTCTCTGAGAATGACAAAAGAAAAGAGAGAGAGAGAAAGAGAGAGAGAAAAAGAGACAGAGTGCTTCGTTATTCCCACTATGGGTGTGATGCCAATCCTGTCTGTATGCCTCATTGTGCCGATCGGTAGTTCTAGCCTGATGCTCAGCAGCTCATGCTGTATGTTGATCAGACAGAATCTCAACAAACTTTTCAGAGAAAACATTCTTAAAATCTGTCAAACATTAAATGTTTGTTTTGCATAATTATGTCGAGTGTCAAGGTTGGTTTCTGACAGCAATGATGTGACATATGCCCAAGCTAATTTCTGTCTCTGTGTGGATATTGTACAGTCCTCACCCTTGCCGGTTCGGAAAGTAAGCATGGCAGGTTGGCCCTCTCCAGCTGCGCTGCGTGCCACCATGAGCACCTCATACAAACTGGACGGCTCCAGGTCTGATAGAGGCAGGGTTTTCTCGCTGCCTGGAACACGCACTGTGTGCCAACTGCCCACTATGTTCCCCAGATCATCCACCTAAAAGAACATACAGTTATACATCAACACATTCATAAACACAGACCACATACAAACACATGGCTAAAGGCAGATGTTGGCAGTCTTTCTCTGTCTTTGTCTTTCTTTTCTCTCTCCAGTTTCCTCTCTCCTCCCCTTGCTCAGAAAAATGACAAAAGGCTGGTCTATGCAGCTGAGAACTGCGTCGCGTTTTCCTGAGGCAGAGTGACAGAACTGCCAACTCAGTCCAAACAAGAACCATTTTGCTCTTTATGGGCCAAGCGAGCTTATTATTGAAGAAAACACAGGTTTTTAAAGAGGAAATGACCAACTCCTTACAATAACGCTCTCACTGCTGGCATGTCTCACTCACTTGTATTAGCACTAGCTTTGGAGAAAATCCTAATAGGTGTGGTTATGGCTGTGGAGTTTTGTTCAAATGCAATACATGTATTACTGATGACATTGCAAAGAGAAATTACTGCTGTAATTATTGATCAGGACGCCACAATAACAGTGTTCATATTAATGTAAACTTGCATTAACATAGCAAGCCGTCATTTTATGACTCTCACCTTGCGGTATTTAACAAAGTAAGCATTGATGGGACTGCCCCAGTCTTTGCCTGGCCGCCACTCTAGGTCATATGTGCTGGGTTTGTGCGTTTGGGGTGGACTGATGATGATGGGTGCTTCTGGTGTGGGTTTGTCACTACTCCTCTCGGTGGGCGGACCTATGGTGTCACCTTCCTCCACAGGCAGAAACAGCTCTTCCCCCTCATCGCTCTGGACTGGATGAACAGTGGGATTCGCTTCCACGACACTGACAGTGGAACTGGACTGAGGTTCTGGAAAAACAGAGTGAATTTTCACATATCTCCAAAAGTTTTTTTAATTGAATTTTTAATTCTTTCAAACTATTAGCAACATCAACATCTTTTCAGGACACATTTATCCTATATCTTGCATAAACAACAATAAGTGAAGTGAAAGTGACTATTTGTCAGTGTGAACGCACTGAAGAACCACAATGATATGTGACCTCTGTATTTAACCCATCACACGTGCACACGTGGAGCAGCAGGCGGTTCAACGGCGGATCAACAGCACATGGGACGGTACCTTGCTCAAGGGTACCTCAGTGGTGCCCAGCCTGGGACTTGAATCTGTCCTAACCACTAGGCCACCGCTGCCTGTAACACCCAGAATCTCTTTAACTCACTCACCTGAAGTTTATCTTTTGCATATATTTGCATATGTAATGAGCAAGCAGCCAATTAGAGCAAGGCACCAATATTGAGGAACTGTGAGTTTATCACCATCTGTAATACATCCCACCAAACCCCCATAAACTTTAGAGCATCAGAGGTGCCCCTACCTGTGCCTGACAGACTGAACTACACAAAACACCATCACAATTAATGTAACCAAACACAGAAAATCCCATTCAGTCCAAAAACTTTTGACCATACCTTATGTTGGCCAATACTATCAGCGGTTTGCGGTTTCAGCTCCTTAAAATCATTCACAAATTGCAATGGCGCCATTATGCAATGACCAGCATGCTCCAGCATTTGAAAGACCTATCATAAAGTGACAAGTTAATAGCACTGCAGACAGGCTGTCTGTGTATTTAATGTACTGTGCTGAGGACTTTACTTCCATCCCTGGAAAAAGCTCCCCAAACTCTCCATGAAAAGTCCTGTGTAGTGAGCACAGCTGTGAACGTCACTAGCAGACTCTTGTCCTGACCATACTTAAATCGTTAATATCAGGAAAAAGCCATTTATACATATACATAAAATATACATAACATTCACAGCAGCAGCCGTGAGAGCTCAGGACATTATGCATGGCATTGCATAATAAGGCTTTGTTTTTTTTGTGTGTTTTTTTGTGTTCATTGAGTACCCACTGGTCCACCTGGGAAATAATGAAAGCTGGAAATGTTATTACGTCTGACACCGGCTTGGCAGCTGAAGGATGGAATTTTTTTTTTTCCGGAGGCTTCTAGAGTACAGCGAAGGCATGTGTGGGTATGCATCTGTTGGTGAGCACCTCTTGCTCTGTGCCTGGCCACACCATTGCAAGCCAAAGGGAGAGCAGTAATTGAATGTAGGTGAGTAAACAGCGTCGCTCGTGGGTTTTGTTGGGAGGTGCAGAGCTGGGTTGAATCACCGTGCCCCTGGATCTCTGATACGGCCTGGTTCTGGGTGCGTAGCGCTGGTTTACTTTACAAAACAAACAGGCCTGGAGCTGGTAACTGTAGAGCAGAGGCTGGGCCTGCAGCCAGTGCACTCACATTCCACCCCGCAACCATTAAAATACCACAGAGAATCAGAGCCCTAAAGCAGCTCTGAACGCTCACCCTCCATCCCTGCTGCTTTCACTCCCTTCGCTTTTTCTCTCCCTCTCTCTACCTGTCTTTACTCAACGACGCAAAACCTCACTGCGCTTGGACACGCTGCTGCAGCCCCCACCGCCTGGCAGCCGAAACGACAGGGGATGAAGTGCATGAGACTGTTTGAGTGTCCTCATTTCAGGCCCTCTCTCTGTCTTTCTCTTGCACTGACTCACGTCTTCCCTCTCTCCATTAACGAAGGAATGTTGGGTTCTCTATAAACACTACCACTGGGAGAGTGCCATCACACCTGGCTACAATGAGAGAAAAAAGTGTAGAGAATGAGTACTGGGGTGGTTGATATGACGATCGTGCGATCATGGGCAGTGGTGGCCTAGTGGTTAGGGCACTATGCTGGGAACCTGAAGATTGCAGGTTCAAGTCCTGGCTCAGGCACTACTGATGTACCCTTGAGCAAGGTACCGTCCCAATACTCTGCTCCACGTCTTGGAAGTCGCTTTGGATAAAAGCGTCAGCCAAATGAATAAATGTAAATATTTAACATCATTATAATACTTTACTTCATGTACATTTTTGTGCTTATTGTTGGTACCACAATCAGACAATTTAGTCAAATTGGATACTGAAATTTCTAAACTTCCAAAAAGTAAATAAATAAGTAAATCAATCAATCAATTAATCAATCAGACCAATAGCAAAAAAAACCTAAACAAAAACCTCTTAAAGCTACAGCATACATCACATGCAACATCTTACTATTACTGTATCATATGATACATACATACATACTTTTGTACTGAGTTATCCTCAAACCCAGACAACAATAACAACAATAGACAATAGACACAGACAACAATAACAAACCCATAACAAGGGACACAACTATTTGCCTCAGAGAACACCACAATCATCTTCTGCTGCTCTATTGAAACATAGTAACAGCCAAAAGAAAATTGGGGATGCTCCCTTAATCAACTATGCCCCAAAGCTCTGGAACACATCCTCACTTGTCACTTTATATGTTCCACAGCTGCCCTTACATGGTGACTCCAGACACAATTCAGCCACAACATTAAATCCACTGGCAGAAGAAGCAAATAACATAATCTCTTTTCAACGGTACATGTTAGGAAGAACAACGGGCAAGCATCAGGATCTGAACCATTTTGGCAAAACCCAATTTGTGGTGGTATGGCCATCTCCAATACAGCAGGTCTTGTGGGGTATGCAGTTGTTAGTACCTACTGATAGTGGTCCACGTAAAGACAAACAGTGAACCAACAGGGTCATGGATAACCAAGGCTCACTGATGCGAGTGCAGAGAAAAGGCTAGACCATCTGGTTGGATCCCACAGAAGAGCATTATAGCACGAACTGATGAAAAAGTTAAAGATGGCTTTGAGAGAAAGGTGTCAGAACACATACTGCTTATGGGTCTTCAAAGTCACAGACCGGTCAGAGTACCCATGCTGACACTTGTCCACTGCTGAAAGCTTGTGCATCATTGACCTGGGAAAGGTTGGCACCAGGTGCACCAATGGGAAGAAGGCGGGCTGGAAGAGGCAGCATAATGCTGGAATATCTAGGGACCTGAAATTGATGTGGATGTCATTTTGACATGCACCACCTACCTGAGCATTGTTGCAGACCAAATTCACCCCTTCATTGTGATAGAATTCCTTAATGACAGTGGCCTCTTTTTGCGTGATAATGTGCCCGCCACACTGCAAAACTCTTCAGGAATGGTTTGTGGAACATGACAAAGTGCTCAAGGTGTAAACAAGGCTTCCAAATTCCCAGGATCTGAATCCAATCAAGCATCTGTGGAATGTGCTGGACAAACTAGTCCAATCCACTGAGGCCCCAACTTTGTGGACTTAAAAGATCTGCTGTGTATATCTTGGTGCCAGATATCCCAGCACACTTAAGGGGTCCCTCGACAGGTCAGAGCCCTTTTTGGTGACACAAGAGGGTTCCACACAATATTAGACAGTTTTAATGTTATGGCAGATTGGGGTATGCTTCCTCCTTTGCACTAAACACACATCACCACTGGTGAAGCTAGTCTGTTTGAACTCAGGAAAACAAAATATGACACATATTGTGAATTTATAATAGTTTTTTTTTTTTGCCATTTTGCCCTGAAATAGTAAGAACAGTGGAGAAATCTTAAGTGCTCACCCACGGTCAGAAAGGCTTCAGCCTGTACAGAGCCCAGCTCATTGGAGGCTTCACAGATGTATTTCCCAGCATGGGCTGCGGTCACAGCCTGGATGTAAAGACTGCTGCTGCCAGGACGGGACATTGTTAGGTGAGCTGGAATGTCACCAGAGGGCAAAGCTTCACCCCCTGGGGCCTGGAGCAACAAAGCAGGGTGAGTTGCAATGGGCCCTGCTGAGTTGTACCATCGGATCACAGGGAGGGGCTGACCACTGGCGTTACAGGATAGTGTAACTGGTTCTCCTGCTGCATACGTGCCACTCTCCGGGGGTGACAGGATCTCAGGAACGGAGGTTTCACCTAAAAACACAAAGCCAAGCTTAAATTTACTATTTATATATTTTGTTTTGTGCACTTTACATATAGTGTAGATGTGACTGAGGTGTACTTCACGAACTGAGAGCTTCACCTTGTGCTGAAATAACTTTTTTAAAAGCAAATAGTTAAGATCTGTAGGGGTTACCAGTCGATTGGCCCAGCAATGTTTTCTTGTAACATGTGCCTTCAATATCTGAGACAAATCTGAAGTCTAACATAAACACCCATAATTTTAAACCGACCTGCATTTTATCAGAGACATATAAATCTTACCTATTCTGCAAGCCAGGAAAAAAACACTGCAAGCCAACATTTGTTGTCCTTTGGCGTCTTTTTTCGATTGTGAGCCTCCATATCTCTGCCTTTATCAATCATGCTTGAGGGATGCAGGGCAGCCCTGATGGTTAAGCCCAGAGGAGAGCGGGGGAGACTCTGTGTATGTGCGTGTTTGGGTGTGTGTGTATGTGTGTGTTAATAAATATAAGGCTGGTTGTGTGCGTTGTTGACAGCTGGGTGGTCTGCTTCTCGTCATAACCTTGTGTAGTTACTCCTTACATTCCGCTGTTCGAGAGCTTATACCCGACCGTGCGCACAAAGCTCACTCTCATGGCCCTGCTGCTGCCCGCCAAAACCTCTCCCGCTCCTGGAACCCTCCCCCAGCTGTGCTGCAGCCAAAGCCTTTCCGCATCCCATAATCTGCACCTAACACTTCTATAGCCAAGAGTGTACTACTCCTAAAACCAGGGTCATCATAGTCTCATATAAAAAATGTCACTGATTAAGCTGTCTAATGGAGTTTTCGACAGACCGGCTACTTCCATGAAGGCCCACTAAGTGAAAATGTCCACTGTGATATGTGTAACATGATATCTTCTCAAAACAAATGTTTTAATCGATACTCAAAAGGGGCAAAAACAGCGATTGGCCTGTCATGATAACAGGAATGGAGCTGAGAATTTAACTACCTCATTTTGTTTGATGAAATCAACAATTTTGGTTTCCTTGCCATTTACACAAAGTCCTTGTTCAAACAGGCCTCTCAAATCACATTTTTCATGTATTTGATTGCAAACTTTCTAAAGTCTGAATGGCAAAAAGCTACACTTCCTCCTAA
>JBBPDA010000021.1:16194044-16210855 GCA_037974385.1 Arnoldichthys spilopterus | reverse complement strand
AAGGCACATTTGTAGGTGGTTTCGAATCTGATTGAAATGGGATCTGTGGATAGTTTGATCGACTCAAGTAAACAAACATTATTCACTCCTTCCCTCTATAGGTTCAAAGCACCTGTCAGAAGTCACAAGACTTTTGTTGTTTTTGCTTTGGCTTTTTCTTTTATATACATACATTTACATGCAAAAGCATGTTCACGTTCCAAATCTAACGACTGTTAAAGAAACTGCTAAATAAATGCAATTACCACTTGTGATCATCTCATTTTGTTGTAATAATAGAGACCTACATAGCAATGCCAGTGTACTCATTCTTCTGCCTTGACACAGCACTCATGTTATGCAAATGAAAATGAAGGAACCTTACCTGATTGGACACTAAGTCTGGCAGCTGACTGTGCCGAGCCAATGCTGTTGTCTAGCAGGCATTGGTACATCCCCTGATCCTGAGTGGTGATTGAGGAAATACGCAAGGAGGAGTCTGATATCTGAAAGCGAGATGATGGTAAAATGGGGGAGGAGTTGAACAGCCAGGTGATGTTGGGGTGAGGGTTTCCAGAGGGAGGGCAGGTGAACTGTACGGATGAGCCAGATGCTACAGTCTTGTCTGACAGACTTCTGAGTAAACTCGCTGCCCCTGGGAGAGAAGAAAGAACAGCAGGTTAGATGTTTGTGTACAAGAGTAATTTTGAATTTGTGTAAGTCACAGGTTGAAAAGACACAGATGCTACAGTAAGCTACAACATTAGCTTCGGTAGCAAGAAAATACATCTAAAAAACAAACATTCTAATGAATTTTCAACTTAATCAGACGTTTAACCCAAAAAACCTTGCTAAGCATGCAAAATAACAACATCCAATCATTTCTAACATTGTGAGTATTTACATGAATACAAAATAAAAACATGTGAAATTACATCACTAATTTTTTTACAACACTTTATCACGTTGAAGGGCATTTTGTAAAAGTGCTGTAAAGTTTGTGCAACCAATTGAGTCCTAAATCAAATCACTTACATTAAGTTCTCTTTTTTAAACTCACCAAGCACATTCACAGTATAGCCAGCACTGACCAAGGTCCCTTCCTCAGTTTGAACAGAGCAAGTGTAGTTTCCACCATCACTTAGCTGAATATCGCTGAGCTCCAAGTTACTGTGCAGTAGCTTCTGCTTTGAAGCCAAAGGCAGCTCCTGGCCATCCTTCGTCCATTTAGCCACAGGAGAGGGACTTCCAGATACTACACATTCCAGAACCATAGATGTGGACTGTTCCACTGTCATGTTGACATGGTTTACTGGATATACTATCCCCACAGGGGAGGAACCATCTGTAGGGAGAGGTGTGAACTAAATACATAGAAATCTACAGACAGCATCTTTGATACAGTACCACTTTTGAATGATAAAACTTTGCATCAAACTGCATCTAAAGGTCAACATCATTCGTAAATATGTCCTCATCTTACCTTTCACTATTAACTTCGTGCCATGGGCCTCTACTCGGACTTCTTGTGTGACAGAATTATATGCGCCACACTTATACATGCCCTGATGCTCTGGTGAAACCGAGACGATCTGAAGGTTTCCAGAGGGAAGGATTAAATATTCACCTAAAAATGGAAAGAGAAATTAGAAAATGCTACACTTATTATTTTACTTTTTTTAAAAAACTGACTTGTGATTGTGGGAATTTACTGCATACCTGTAGACTTCTCTAGCCATTTGCCCCGTATTCTATAACGTGGTAAAGCAGGGGGGTTACTCTGGGGTAGCGGGCACTGAATAACAGCGGTGTCCCCTTTTTTAACTGCCAGCGACCGCCGGTGAGTCTCCGCGAACTCCTCAATATCTAGATAGAGCATAGACAGGAACACACAGAGCTATGTAAGTTGACATTACAGCAAAATGAATCATAATAATGCAAACTCAAACGTTTACCATAGGACCCAGTACAAAAGCTTTCCGTCAATGTTTGTATTGGACTGAGGGCAACTGGGAGAACGTGTGCTTTTAGCTGAATAATAATAGGGTGTTATCAGCATTGCCGATCAGTCTCCAGGCCCACGGGCAAGTGTTAGGCCCGAATTGTGTTCTCCTTGCGGCATCAGCCCATGCCGCTGCACAGGAAGCCCCTAGGCTCATTAAGGATACTGTTGAAGAGGTGCATGGAAAAGTGCCAGACTTAAAAAAAAAAACACCACTTCCTTCCCTCCCACAGCACTTAGCAGTGATCTGCTATGGCCGGCTATTCTGCTAGACTGTTAGCAGCTTGAGAAAAGAGCCTTCCGTTCTGCTAGGCTATTTCCCTCCTTGCTCTTTGAAACACACTCATGTGGTAGTGTTGTTCTTTGAGCTCTAGTGAAAATATGAAAAATGCGTGCCTGCATGTGCGTTTAGGTGCACAGAGCTGTGTAAATGACCAAATTCAAAAACTGCTGCTTTTGTAGCAAAATCTCTCCTTTACTGTAATGAATGTTAATGTACGAGGCTTTACACCATTTCTACTGGTCCATTCATAACGAAAGTTCATATAATAGTGAGATCTCAGTTGCATGCAATGCAACCATTTGTGTCAGTCTGTGTGAGAAGGGCATGTACGTACGCGCAATGGTCACCCGTGCCTGCCGGCTGGTGATGGCTCCTGTGTCTGAACGGGCCACACACTGGTAGGAACCTGTGTACTGGGGGTGAAGAGAGGGTAGCGACAGGGACCCTGGCTTGATCTCCACCCCAGACAGGGCCCTATCCTGCAGGGGCTGACCCTGGAACAACCAGGTGAGGCTGACTGAGGCGGGACGTGCCACACAGCGCAGCGTGACAGCTCCACCCTGCTTCTGAACCACGGAGTCAGGCTGCATGCGGAACGAGAGCGATAACGCAACTATGGGGGAGAGGAGAGAAACGGAGAAACAAGTGTGAGAGAGCAGGGACAGATGTAATTTCAACACAACACACTCTACACTCCATATTTCATCGCAGTCATATCTCTGGGATTGTAAATCTAAAGGATAAGGAATGGTCAAAATGGCATTCACGGTTTTTTGTGCAAAAGAGAAAATGGCTAGAAATTTTGCTAAAATGTACAACAGCCAATGTACACAGAATAGAGCACAGCAGCAGGTTAAAAACATAGCATAAGCACACTATTCATGTAGCCAATTTTCAGGGGTTTTTTGCTGACAAGGATGCTGAATTTCGTGGCAGATTCTCTAGCCTACATATTCATTTCGTTTGTTCTGTAATAGTTTTAATTTTCAGCTTTTTTTCATTTTTGCTCTTCAGCCCAGTATGTCTTGAATTTTGACTTTGGCCTGGAATTAAACAAACTTAAGTAAACAAACGTATTATTAATAATAACTGCAATAAACAACTCAAGCAATTACAGCAAACAAAACGTAAGCAACATAACAGCCGAACCTCGAATTGCACCGTTTATTTTTAATAACTTAGCACATAAACACAGAATGGTCCCATGCATGTGTATGATAAGACTATTATATAGGAGGAGCCTGTAGGTGTCTCAGGTGTACTCACAGGGGCAATTGAAGAGCACGGTATGGCAGACACACAGCACAGTGGACAGGACCTTCAGGGCTCTCAGGCCTCCGTCGTCCATGATGCTGCTTCACCTCTGGCCGCTAACCAGGGGTATCACGCACACCCCCTTCACACACACGCCACACCTGCATAACAAACAGAGACAAGAAGGTGGGTCAGTAACTTTCTATGTAGTTCAGCACTTATAGAAAGACTTGCGTTTATTCATAAGGACATGGGCTGGGCAAGATTTCATTTTCAATCTTCAATTTTCCTTTTTTGAATATTTACAATTAAAGATCCCAGGACATGCTACTAGACATGAAAGACCTATAAGATTCTATCTAGAGATGTGCAAATGATGAAACATACACATACTGGCCATATCAACACAAATGAATTTGATGGATCTAACACAGTACATTGTAATAGTAGTTAATTAGCAATTAACAACGGCTTCATCCATTTCAGATCGCGGGGAAGCCTATCGCAACACTTATGATTTTCATTCATAGATATGGACAAACAAAGGTACACAAGCATGTGTTCCCGTAGAAAAAATACCACTAACTGAATCAGAAGACACTTTCTATAACAACAACTATAACAAATATGTCTTCAGTGAAGAAACGCAACCCAAAAATGCAGAGCTCACAAATGGCACACATTCATATGTTCAAAATGTATTTATTAAGACTATTAACATATTGTCACTTTTGGAACAAGCCTTGACAGTAACTTTACAGGACACGAAAAAGGTCTTCGCAGCTTTTAATGGAAGTTAATGTAAATATAATTTATTCCTGACAATTCTGGGGCATGTCAGTTGGACCATGTTCTCACAGTTTAAAGATGTAATACGCAATGTACAGAAAACTTTCAAATTATTCCAAAAAACAGGAGATGCAAGGTTTTATTTTTTTGATTTAATATAAAAAAACACATAGAAGATTTAACGGATGGTTTAATAAGCAAGATATGTGATATGAAAGATTTAAGGAATGTTCTATAAGACTATAGACGATCCTAGACCACCTTTGTGTGCTTGCTTTACTGTGATCTTCCTTTCCGAACACACTGTCCCTGTTTAAATGATTAATGACATATTTGATTCAACATAAAAAAAAACGATTAAATATAAAATATTATTATTTTTGCCTAATTATCACTTTTGTATCAAGAACTACACTTGGAATCAGTCACAATTCTGGCATCATGACAATCTCAGAGGCACAAGCTAAATACATACTGTTGTGCAGTGCTCTGCCTACATGTCATCTCGGGATGGCCCAATCCCGTAACTCGCATGAATAGCAGCACCTAAAGCTCCGCTCTTTAATCTCCAACAACGCTGGCAATAATCTTCATGACACATCCTCTTATACACTCCTTGATCTCAGCTAGCCTTACCCTGATGAGAAATCTCTTTCTGCTGACCCCCACCCTGATTCCCACTGCGAGAGTCTCCACATCCACACGCTGGAATTTCCACTTACCTCTCTGCCTCATCCCCTGTTCTCACCCTCACTCTCTCTTTCTCTCTCTCTCTCTCTCGCTCTCTCTCTTTCCCTCTCCCCTTCTCTTCCCGCAACCTCTCTCTCTCTCCTCCCTTTTTCTGGACCACTGTTGCAGAAGTTTGCCGGTGTCGCCTCTTAATATCGCTCTTCTCTCACACTGTGTTGCTTCCTCACAGGTTCACTGTAGCCTGAAGAGCAGCCACATGGCACACACACACACACACATTAACACACTCACACACACACATTAACACACTCACACAGAAAGCCAAGAGAGAGAACCCAAACGGAGCGACAAGAATAGAAGTGGAAGGAGCGTAATTAGGAGCATTCCTCTTTCCTTTTGAACCCTACCCCCCTCCTCCCCTCCGGCACAACCTCTCTCTCTCAGAGCTGGGGTATTCCGCAGGCCCTTTGATCACCAGCTCCTGGTTTGTAACCGTGGCCTGGGTAGGGGGCGAGGGACAATAGCCTTCCAGCTGCGACATTCACGCTGTGGATGCCATGGAGCTCCAGGGCTAGCCCCACACCGGCCCGACACCAGGCCGCTCTGCTGCGACGAATTAAAGACGTGACGTTTCGTTGGGATCGCTAGGGCTAAGCAGCTCAAAAGATGGGAGGAAGAGAACGAACAGCAGAGCCCAGCAGGGCCTAACCGACACAAACATTTTCTAGCTGATGCCAGTGCAAAATTCATAGCTAAAATGATAAATTATGTTGCACCATGCCTCAATATGCATAATTATGTGCAATATGCATAAAAACTTTGTCATTTTCCACTGATATAGTAAATTTCTTGGGTTATGTCTGGAGGCCAAATTTTCCCCCAACTGTGGTTTTACAAACAAATATTGCAAATAAACATTAGACTCGTCATCCAAATAACCCAAATATCTCCATAAAAACTGCATCCAGATCTTTATTACAGTTGCTCAAAATTGTGGATGTGGTTTAGGACTGTAATTTATGATCGCTTTATGAATTCCAGCCCTGGTGTTGTCAGAAATGACTGCCCGCTTTGGTTAACTTTGATTCATGTTTTATAGCTCTCTGTGTCCGTAACCACATCCACAAGTTCACGCCACCTTAATGACGAGTCAGGTATGGTTTGAGAAGAAGAAGAAGCAGCAGCAGCAGAAGAAGCAGCAGCAAAAGAAGCAGAAGCAGAAGAAGCAGCAGCAGCAGAAGAAGCAGAAGCAGAAGAAGCAGCAGCAGAAGAAAAAGCAGAGACAGAAGAAGCAGCAGCAGCAGAAGAAGCAGAAGCAGAAAAAAGCAGCAGCAGAAGAAGAAGCAGAAACAGAAGAAGCAGCAGCAGCAGAAGAAGCAGAAGCAGAAAAAGCTGCAGCAGAAGAAGCAGAAGAAGAAGAAGCAGCAGCAGCAAAAGAAGCAGAAGCAGAAGAAGCAGCAGCAGAAGAAGAAGCAGAAACAGAAGAAGCAGCAGAAGTAGAAGAAGCAGAAGCAGAAGAAGAAGCAGAAGAAAAAGCTGCAGCAGAAGAAGCAGAAGAATAAGAAGCAAAAGCAGAAATCTGTTTCGGTTTTTCAGTGAACTGTAGTGAAACCACAGTATTACAGTATTGAATTCTAAAAACACCCTTCAAACACGAATACACACTGGCTTAAGGGCCAAACACAGGAAATAATACACTCTGTCAGCCCCTTGCCCATGCCCCCTCTCACCCTTTAGGTCAAAGGTCACCAAAGAGCAAAGAGTCAGCGGGTGTCTGTTAGCCCTGGTCCAGCCCCATGGGGTCGACGTCCCAAAAAACAGGGTGAGAAAGAGAAACAGCATTTTTACTTCAGTCAGACCAACTGAACTCTTGCTAAGCACACATGACGGGCACCAAGATGTACTGCAGTTTAGATTGGACGACGATGTGCTCTTGTGATTAAAATAAAATGTGGTCCAAAAATATTTCCAAGTGTGTGAATGGTATTATCTATACTTCTAGAACACAGAACACTAAAAACATATTTTTGTATAATTTATTCATTTAGTAATTTATATAAGAGAACCAGTAAACTGCAACCAGTGCACAGGGCTGAAACTATCAAAACGTATTCTTTTTTAAATATTCCACTAAATATTGTTTTGAATATTCAAATAATTTGAAGTGAAAGTGACGATTTGTCATTGTGAAAACACTCGAGCACCACAACGAAATGCAACCTCTGCATTTAACCCATCACACGTGCACACGTTTAGCAGCGGGCAGCAATCAATAGCGCCCGGGGAGCAGTGTAGTGGGACGGTACCTAGCTCAAGGGTACCTCAGTAGTGCCCGAGCCAGAATTCGAACCTGCGACCTTCAGGTCTCAAAGGCAGAGTCCTAACCACTAGGCCACCAGTGCCCACCAATTTATAAGAATAAGAAGTTTGTGGGCTGCTGGCATTTTGCTCGATAGACAAACCTTTGTTTCCCTACAGAATTATGTGGTTCCATGAGTTATTTCATTGGCTTTTCCATTTTCAAACTATGCAGCCGTAATATTTACCAATCATCTGTTTTCTCCTTCTGTATCTTCTGCAAACACTGAACTATAAAAGCTATTGGTGTAATAATTTATTAAATTCATAGTAAGGGTTGCATTGTTTTTTTGCTATGGCATTTTGTCTGTTTAAACTTGGTAACCTCCAAAAAGCAGATAATGTGAGGCATACTGTGTCAGTTAGTGCTGTTGCCTCACAGCAAGAAGGTCCTGGGTTCTATCCCTGAGTCAGCCTGCATAGTTTGCAAGCTCTCCCTGTGTTCTCGTAGGTGTCCTCCAGGTGCTTCTGGTTTCCACTGTCCAAAGGCTTCCAACAGGTTGACTGGATACTCTAAATTGCCCATAGTTGTGAATGTGTGTGTGAGTGGTTGTCTGTCTCTGTGTTGCCCTGCGATTAGTTGGCCTGTCCTGGGTGTACCTTGCCTTGGGTCCATAGTCAGCTGGGATTAACTCAAGCTTCCCTGCGTCCCAAAATGAAATGAATGAATGAATATTGTGTATCACGAAAATGTTCTGTGCCATAGGGAAGATTAACTAAATGCAGCGTCATTCGCTATCACGCAAAAAATCATGACTCAGTGACTGGCTTCAGCTCTCATACAAACTTTATATAAAACAGTGGTGAGATAGCTGAAGTTTACCGTAGTAACTGTAACAAGTGTGTGTGTGTGTGGGTGTGTGTGTGCGCTTTTGTGCTGCTGTCCTTTGATACTAAGGGTAGTGTTTCTGCTTCACTACGAGTCCCGACAAGTTATCTGCATTGCCCCTATGCCATCCGTGGAAATTATCTCCACCTGACTCCCAGAATAATCATATATAATTACAATAATAACAATGGATATGCATTAAAACAGCCAGCCGAAGCTGGGCAAGTTAGTATCCTCGTGTCTGGATGCTCTGATGTGAGTGGAACGGTATCACATGAGCGCCCATGAGACCTGGCTTGACACGGGTGTGAAGGCAGCACCTCTGCACCTATGGCTAATCTGTGCCGGGGATCTGGCGAGGCGAGGAAACACGCAGGCATCATTCCTGCCTCTTATCTCACTGCCTTTCTACTGACATCCGCCTGGAGGCAAGCGGGCTCAGGGCAGGCTGACGTTGCAGGGGATATCTGGTGTCCATCATCAGAGAGAGGGGGAGAAAGAAAGAGAGAAGGGACAGGAGCGTGATGCTGGTAGGAGAGACAGAAGCAAAGAGGTAAAGTCTGGAGCCCAAGCACGCCAAGGGGAAGAAGGGGAGAGAGAGAGAGAGAGGGAGAGAGAGAGAGAGAGAGAGAGAGGGAGAGAGAAAGAGAGAGAGAGAGAGAGATATTCTGGGGTGCTGATATATGCCCATCTTAGGAAGTCTCCCATTGTTTGATGATGATCTCCATTATATAGGCCACATCAAAAGGAACTACAAACGAAAGTGCTAGACGTTTCTAAGCTACTATGGTAAAATATTCATGACTGTAGTTCACAGATTTCAAAAATGTGTCATTGATACCAATTTTTGTCCAGAAGCTAAAAAATCTAATACCTGTTTGTCTGTATAGTACTTTATTGTATGACTGGGACCAGAAACAATTTTGAAAAATGCATAAATCAGGACAAAATAATGATAAAAAAATATTTATTCATTTTTTTCAGTATTTAAAAATGACATTCCGTAAACTATACGACAGTTTCCATTTGTGCCAGGAAGCGGAGTGATAATACTCAAGACCTTTTCACACTACAAGCCAGTGTTTACTAAAAAGCCCATAAAAGCTTCGGTGCATTACCAAAAATAAACCTTATAAAGCCTATCACAGTCACTTATGTGTCTACACACTGTTGTGTGCAAATAAAGTCAAGATTGATGTTTCACATCACTGACTTGAGAGCAGAACACTCACACTTGCATAAACAAATAATAATAAAAAAGCACTAATCAATTTTATGACAATTATTACAAATTATGAATAATTCATTAAGTGATCCCAGCCATACTTCACTCATTTACATATTTCAATTTGTCAAATTTCTTGAACTCAAATTAAACGGCACAAACTTCTAATGTCTAAAATAAACGAATGAATGAATAAATGTTGCCTAAAAGATAAAGATCAGGCTCAGATTGATGGTGCCTGCATTAACATGTCACAGACCCATCTCCAGTGCATAGAAACACTAACCCTGGTCAGTGGATAGTATTCCTTCTCTCACTGTGGGAACCAGGAAAGCTGTAATCCAAGACGGCTGTATGCCCATAACAGTGTGTTATTTAGCAGGCTAAATTGCTGTTTTGCTCATTACGCTTGAGACTGGAGGATGCTGTGGGAGGAACTGATCCATGGTCAGATATTCAGAATAAGAATTCAAAGTCTATATGTCTGAACGGCTGTCATGGACAGATCTCTGGCCTGTGGAGTGTTGTCAATGAACCAGACTCCGGGACCCAAAAAAGTCAGACGTCCTCTGTCTCCTTCCTTTTGCTCTGTTTTTATGCTTATGTATAAATGTGTATTGGAGAATAACGTTTGCTTAAACTGTAGACCTCAGTAAGCCATAGAGAGTGAAAGCTTTAAACGATGTAAGAAATGATGATAGGGCATGTCCAGTGGATAAGCAGGCAAAGTAATGGACACGCAAACCCAGGCAGAGATCCTGGAGAAACAAGAGGAAAGAAATGATCTCTCTTTTAACTATTATTTACCGTATTAACTATTCATTTTGTTCCGTTGACCTTCAATTGAGCCCGTGAGGAAACAAAAAAAGGAAAAAAATCACGTTGTTATTAAACAAGAACTACTGCAACTCTTAATGTAGTGCCCTTAGGCCGAGATGAACCAAGTTCCGTCAACAAGAAGAGCAAAAGGTGGAACGCCTGCACACATCTCTGAGCTGCTAAAATAACAAACTTGAGGCCCTGCAAGCGAGGACACTGTTGCAGCAAAATGAGCATTTCTGGAGGAGTGAAGGCTCCTACCAGGGTGACACCAAAGAAAATAAACCTTAGAACAGGCCCCTGGGGTTGGGTGGAGGTTACGGCACCTGCACCCCTCTAGAAAAGAAGGGAAAGAAGAAAGAGGCACCCCTCGCCACAGGAAACGCTTCAAGAGCCATCTGCCTCAAGCCCAGATCCCTGTCATATTGGGTAAACAGGGACAAAGGCAACTGCAGAAAGCATCAAAGACCCCGCAGGGCAGGGCAAAAAAAGAGACACAGAGGAGGGGGGTTGAGAGAGAGAGAGAGAGAGAGAGAGAGAGAGAGACAGAGAGACAGAGAGAGATAAAGACAGAGAGAGAGAGACTGAGTGTGTTTCAGGTAGAAAGGATCAGAAGGCCAGTGCACCCAGAATGAAGAGTGAAACAGGCCTGCATGTCTGGAAATACAATGGGATGTTATAGAAAATCTCCATAAAAGCAATTTTAATAACAGATACATATATAAAAAGGCCATTATACAGTACATACAAGACAAAAAACAACACAGACGAGAGAACTTAAAGAGACGAAAGAGAAGAATAAGAACAAAAGACACACAATGAGAGAGTGAATTTCTTTGATGGTCTGATCTGACCTGTGTGCCAAAGCTGACTCTTATGTTATACCCTGAACTTGTCTACACTCGCCCTCTGAGCCACTGACAGCTTCTACACACACACACACATTCCTCAAAGAAAGAGAGAGAGTGCGAGAGAGGGAGGACAGAGAAAGAACGTCTACAAAAACGCATAGGAACAAAAAAACGAAAGGGTCGCCAAAATGATCAGTGCGATATCAAAAAATAGGAAAAAGCACAAAACTGGTAGATTTAAGCCAGAATGACGAGAAAGTAAGACTAAGAAGGAGAATGGATACTGGGGGAGGGTTGAGGCAGCACAAAAAAGCAGGGATTCATCGGGAGGTGAATACTTGCCAAACCTCAGCTCATTTCCCCTGCTAATGCTTGACAGAGACAAACCGATACTGTGTGAACTGTGCTTGTAATCCTCCCAGCCTGCTGATGGTACAACTTAGTGACTTAATGCGTAATCAGGGAGGAAGAGGGAGAAGGAGAGAGAGAGAGAGAGAGAGAGAGGGAGAGAGAAAGAGAGAGAGAGAGACATACAGCGGGGCCCTGCACCACTGCCGGCCTGAATGGGCCTGTAATTGGCTACTATTGGTAAAAGTTTAAGGAATGAAGGCAGCCCCAGGCCATGCAGAGAAGACTAATGAATGGAAATGCTGGGCCTCTACTGAGCAGCCCTGTTCTGATTAAAGAGTAGAGGGAGACTTTATTAAAAAACAAGAGAGAGACATGCATGTCTGAAAAAACAGAGAAAGAGAGAGAGAGGGTGACATGCAGCGCTCCGTAAATGTTTGCAGTGAGTGGGAACAGAGAGGATCGGGGCTTTGTTTTAATGGGAACGAAGGAGAAAATCCGACTGGAGACGTTAGTTGCTGCGCAAGCAGCTTGGAATGATGGTTTTCCCACTGAAACGACACACTGTGGGTAACTGTTCTTCTTAAACTTTGTGAGCAATGGGACCGACACTGAACAACACTGCTTTCAAGGGCCCTGTGGCAAAACGCAGCCTCTGCCCTAACAGGAAATTGCTTCACCTGGAAGGTGAGGGTGACCTGGGGCAAGTCGGTCACAGGGCAACGCAGCCCAAGGTTGTAGAGAGGGGATTCTTATGGGAAAGAAGAATAAAAACAGAGGCTCTTCGAGTCAGACGTGTCCAACAAAGTCCTGTTGACCAAGGACACACACATTGCCTACCTGACTCAGAAGATTCCCAGCCTTGACCTGTCAGCCCCCACCTTCTTTCCCCAAGTGCCAGGCCCCAGACCTGGGAGACGGCGCTAATTCCCGCCCCAGGCTGCTTGGCCTCGGACACAAACACTCAGTGGGGATTGCCTGGTGAGCCGGCGCTGGGAGGGAGGGGCTGAGTCTCAGTACAGTACAGAACCCTCTTAATTGGAGTTTGTTCTGCGGCGTCTTGTTTGCCTGGGAAAGGGGGCCTGGGGGTGGGGGAGTGAGACGGGGGTGGAGAGGTAAGTGAGTCGTTTCCCAAGGTTTTCAACAACAGGGATTAAGAACAGAGCCAAAACTCAATAGGACTGTCTCGGACACTGGAAACGGATCTCGGGGCGCTGCCTTGCCTCTGCGCAAGGCCACAGTCAGGCCTGCTGCAAGGCGCACAGGGGAAAAAGGAACTACGCCCACTGCATTGTTGGGAGAAGCCAAGCTGCCCTTCCAGCTGAGTTCACAGCTCCACCGGAGCCCTGGAGGGGCGATGGGCGCGGAGGGGAGGTAATTCGGATGGAGAGCAGGAATGCAAGAGAGACAGAGATTGTGCAAGCCCCGGAGGGGGTACCGCTGAGAGACTAGGCTGATTGGCAACCAATGCCAAGTGCATCTGATTCATAGACCATAGGCTGAGGAGAAACAAGTGTGTGGGTGTATGTGAGTGTGTTAGAGCCACCAGGACCATTGGACAGCTCCTCTGAGGAGTTGGCTTAAAACACATTCCACAGGCTCAGACTATGAGCAGCAAGCAAGAAAAAAACCCCACCAAAAACATCCAAAGCAAAGAAACTAAGCCTGGGTCTTTACTCTATCAATGTCCCGCTCTCTCAACTCCCTCCATTTACTTGGCCAAGTCTGCTCCATTATGGCCAATCAAGGCGACAGTTGGCTACGACAGGATGGCAGCCACGTTGATTATAAGTTGAACCGGGCCTGAGGCTTTCCATTTGATTCCTTGCTCTCTCTCTCTTGCTCTCTATTTCTCTCTCCGCCATCTAACGCCAGCTCAGAGTCAGCTATCCCCAATCTCTCTGGATTCCATCACCTCGTCCATCGCCATGGTAACCAGGCCGGACATACAGCCACACAGCGGGCTCTGCTCAGTCTCCCGCCGATAGCTCCCTGGCCGTCGACCAAAAGCACTCCCAGGGTAGAGGCATATATTCAAAACTGTGACTCGAACCATGTGGAACACAAAAAGAAGATGACAGTGCATCTCCAAACAGATATTTGCAAGAAGCGAATACAGAGGGCATCTGTGAATTATCTGTGGCAGAGGGAGGTAAAAAAAAAAAAAAGATCATGCTGGATCCTACTCTAACCACAGACTAGTAGGAATAGCAGTTAGGGCAGAATTTCCTGATATAAAATGAAGTAGCTACATGGGGATGTTTTAAGCATACACAGCGTCTGGCTGTGCGGTTGTGTTCATGGACTTCCCGGAGCAGAAGAAATTAGCTGCGCATAGCGAAAACAAACAATGTCGTAAAGGTTAAGAAGCCTGAATCGTTTTCCCCTGGAAGACATTGAAAAGCCACAAAACATAAAGCCATCTCTCTGCCTTGTATGTACAAATCTCCGGGCACTGAAATAAAAACGCAGTCCAAACACGGCCCAAGGCCGCATCTATTTAGGCTGTCTAAATGTTTATCTGTCTTGTCTTGTAACTCTCTTGGAGTGCAAAGGTTGTGTTTTTGCCTTGCTGCTCGAGATCAGAAAACAAATTGGATGGTGCGAGTTCAATAAACGAGCACATCTGACTTTTCGTCCTTGGATACGAGGTGAGACCGTTAAACTCCTTGCCACATTCTGAACTCAGCAATTCTCTGAGCAGCGCTGGAGGTGTGAGCTGGATCTGGACGGTGACGTATTACGCTCAACGGTGCCAAGACCAACACTGCCTCATGACAACAGCAAAACAGTGCAATAATAAAGCTATTGCGCACCGTGCTCGCACAGCACGTGCTCCAGCTACTGTTAGCAGAAAAGCACCCAAGGCCTTGACTTCCACAGATGGGGTATGAAAGAAAGTAGAACGAAAAAAAAAAAAAAAAACGGAAACATGCTGGATGAGGTATCTTATGGAGACCAACCAGGAGGCAAGACTGTTTGAGAGTCATAAATATTATGAATCTCCCATCCTGTATCTTAATCTAATCTGGACTGTTTTTAACAGATGGGTCAACAGTGCAACAATGAGGGGTCTTTTTCAGACTGGACCCAGTAATTAATTCCTGTTTCCTCAAGCAGTTTGAAAACTGCTCTATAAATGACTGTTTTTCTCTGCTGGGTCTTGCTGAGCCATAGAGCCCAAAAATGGAACTCACAACCACAGGCTTCTCCGCGGCAATACCAACATTGCTTCGCACTCTGATCCACCAGCTGTACTGCTCCACCAAACAAATAGGCTGTTTGTCAGGCCTGACGTATTGGGGTGCCAACCATGGCAACTTCTGCCTTAATATAGATCTCCCGGTTCTCTCGTCTGGCATTTTGGCTTGACTCATGAAGATCCGAAGCCCTCAGATGCTGGTTATGGGTTTCGTGTAATTGAAATAGAAAGTTGTGGTGTGACCATGTTGGGTTTAATTTAGGGGGGGGGTCTGGTTACAGGGTTGGGTGGAGAGGAAGAAGAAGAGTCAGAGTCTTCGGAGCAGTGCTGGGGCAATCAGTGAGATCTGGAGAGTGTAAGGAGGGTCACGCTCAGGAAAAGGCCAGAGAAATGAATCTTAGAAACAGGATGTTGCAAAGGACACAGTCATTTCTCTGCTGATTTCTGCAGAAGGGACTGGAACACTCCTCTTTTTGTCCACTGGAGCTGACAGCGAGGAATCGGTTCACAAGTTCAGGCCCAAATCTTCCCCAATGGATAAGGATTCTCTGCCCGCCTAGATACCGGGAAAAATACAGCCTCATCAGATGCTGAAGGACAATTATCAGACAAATGGTTGTTTTTGGCGGTGGCTTGCTCACTCGTCTATCATGCCATGTTGCAACTTCCTGAGGAATTGTATTTTGGTTTCTTTTTTCTTAATGAGGCCAAGTGCAATCAACCTAAGTGCTCTCATAAATGTTAGTCGGACCCGCCAAGAATCACATGCAAGCGTTGGGTTTTTAATTTTGAACTCTTCGTATTTTCCCCCAGCATGAACCCAACGAGCATAAGACGGACTGATCATACCTGTTTACATCATGGCTAAAATTACAACAACAATGCAACTACTGACTATGTATTTGGATTAGTTTCCTCAACTACACTGTCAGAAAAACTAGAGTTATACATTATGTTTATCAGACATACGTAAGAATTTATGAGATAAATCTGCTGTCCTCAACAAGCAAAACACACTTCCCTCCAAACAGGACTGTCGAATATAAAAACACAGTGAATTAAAGACTAAATGTGAGGCTGGGTTTGGAATGGAATGACCCGCAATTCAGTAAATTCAGGAAATGAATCAGTCACTTGAAAAATCAACATTGAAATGAATGACTGGACTTTAGTCAGTAAAGTGAACCTAAATCAATTTTCAGAGCCAGCCAGACAGAAACTTAATCAACTCCGACAAAGTACAAAAATGCTGACTGGATGACGGATCGGGCAGCCTGGAACCACTTGAATAGTAACTGTAGCATAGACATAAAGCAATATAATCAGTCTGGTAACTAAAACCAGTTAATGACATCTGATATAAAGTGTTTTTACTGTGGGAGAGCATTACATACGAATCAGAATGTATAGAAATCTAAACAAGTGACACGTATCTATTGTTACAACTTATATTTTCTACATGAAAACATCCAAGAATAGCAATGTGCATACTAGGGGTGTAAAAATGAATTGACCAAAGTAGCACTCAATCCGATATATCCTTATATATGTTCATTTCACGACTAATTTTACTTAATTTTACTGTGCGCAGAGTTTTTACTGAGAAGGTGCTTTTTTATGATGACACTGGTGTACTTGACCTTTAGTAATAAAATGTTCACATTATAATTTCTTTGCATATGTGAGTTCATAGAAATGCAGCAGACTGAGCGAAATATCATCTTTCATACTGACTGCAGACCTCGGTATCGAACCAAATCAGCCCAATCACATAGAACCGAATCGCATCAAGTTTCAAGGTATTGAAAATGTATCGTAATCATTGGCTAAAATAATTGTATCGTATCGTGATTTACACCCCAAATGCATACGAATCTTTTTCTAATAAATGTTTAATAAAGGAAAGAAAGACTAATAGTAAATGTAAACCAGAATACAGTCGCAAAAAAAAGCATTCCTCATACCAACTCCAGCCAGCAGAGTGCACTCATAAACACAACAGCCCATCACCCGTTCCTTCCAACCTGTCTATCCCTCCCATCATTCCCCTGTTCATATTTCCCATCTGCCCACTCGTCAGAGCTGCTGGCCAGTGTCAGTCAGCACCATAAAGGGCTCTAAATCACGCTGCTGCCTTGGCAGCTGGCCGCAAACCCTCTCCTGTCCATCCAGGCCAAGGGAA
>JBBPDA010000021.1:16176068-16190200 GCA_037974385.1 Arnoldichthys spilopterus | reverse complement strand
AGAGAGAGGGAGAGAGAGAGAGAGAGAGAGAGAGAGAGAGAGAGAGAGAGAGAGAGAGAGAGAGAGAGAGAGAGATGGGACTCTAAAACAAAGCCAGCAGGTGAGCTGAGGTGATCCAGAACAGGCAGGATTCTTTCACGTTTGAGCAAAAGTGAAGATATATATTACAGCTTTATCTCAATCCTGCTGGCCTGCCGTTAGTCAGTCACACTCGGCTTTCTCTCCTTTCATGCCGCATAGCGAGTGATCAAGTGAAACCTGCAAAGAGTGTGTACTGCTAGAGTTCTTTAAAACAGAACTTTCTGCAAGTTTCTATTATGGTGATACCATGAAAGGACCTCTCTCTCTCTCTCTCTCTCTCTCTCTCTCTCACTCTATGCAAAAAGCATGGGGGTTTTGTTGTGCAGCGGCAGTGTTGTCTTAACCTCTCTGATCAGACAAAAGCCACTCACATGCCACATGTAGGCATCCATTTACATCTCTTTAGAAGAGGCACATCAAAAGCAGCCCTGGAGGAGAAATGCTATATAGCATCCATCGCCTCTGACAAGCACAAACACAGTCTGCTGGCAAATAAACATACCCTGATCATGAGCTAACAGTAGAAGGAAGCATTATTTTATTACTGGGAATTGCGCATAAATATGACTCACAGAAGTAGTTGTCAGAAAGATGATGATGTTCTCGAATACCGAACGTTATAGAAGTGTGAGACAGACATGTCGGCGCACTCAGGTGAGTGTTCCCATGTGCATCATGAAGAGTGAGGTTTGGTAACAAGGTCAAATATACCAATACTAAAAGTTCACACCCCACCAATGCAAAAAAACTGCCTTTATTTTCTAAGAAAATCCATAGGGCAGAGATGAGTAGGCTCCCACGCACAGTGGCCATTGTCTTCATCAAGTGAACTGTGTTTAAAGGTGGTGTCTACATCTAATAGCAGTTCAAGTAATTCTCTCAGACCTGGTCTGCCAACAGGTCAGGTTGGTGAATTATGTGTGACTCTCGCTGTGCTAAAAATGTGCAAGATATGTCCTTGGTATCTTCAGAATGTGGCAAGGTTTTTTAAGCCTTATCTCACTTCAGTGATAAAGCCTAGCTTCCAGTGGAGGGTGTTGGGCTACATTATTAAGAAAGAAAGAAAGAAACAAACAAACAAACAACCTTAACTTTCATAAAAGTACAAAAAAAACATTGCAGGCTACTATAGGCAAGAAAAAAATCCCCACAGGTGCGACTTTTTCTGATGCTTTACTAATTTTCCATTAATGGCTTTTGTTTTTACTGCGTAAAAGGAGCGTTTTTGAGTCAAACATGTATTCAGTTTCAAGCGTGTCTCAGTTATTGGCAAATAATGCAGGGCTTTTCCAAGAGTTCGTCCTTAATCTCGGCTTTAATAAAAACAAAATTTAACTTCGTGCATGATTTACAAAAATACACAGTACATGTCAAAGTAATTTCACAGTAATTTCGGACTCAGAGTTGAGAAGCGAACAGAAAGTCAGCGGCACTAGACGTAAACATTAAAGACGTGACGTGAAATAAAGCAAGACTGGCGAAAAAAAGGACTTTAATTCATTTATTTACTAGTGTTGGGTTCTGAATTTAGTTATAGGTGTCTGAGAATGAGCAAAAGTCCGTCTCGTTTTTGAGGAGGAATCTTCTGTACGTCTGTTTTCATATTTCAGATTTACGCAAAGTAGCGGCAGTAACTCCCCCCTCCGTTGGGAGGAAAAAAGTTGAATAAACTTATTGTTTCCATAAACATGAGAAATAAGGAAACAAAGGAGTGCAGTGAAGTTAAAAGTAACACTAATAAAAATAAATAAACACACCTCGGCGCGTGTGTGGAATGAGTCCCGTCGCGCCCCCCCCCTCCCCCGGTTCGGAAGCCCAGACAGGCCGAGTTAGCTCTTACCTTCCGACGGAGGGAAAACGCGGAGCTCAGGCGGAGAGAGCTAGCAGCAAGCGGCATTCTTCTGGCAGCAAATCCGCACCGGGCCCTCCATTAGACACGGGCTCAGCGTGCAGGTTAACAGGGGAGAGAAGAAAACGCAAGAGAGAGTGTGGGTCTCCCTCTCTGTGTAGCTGTGGGGATGATCGCGACTGCAGCGGCTGGGGTACAAAGTCGCGAGAGGAAGCTCGTGCCGCGCGACGCTGCCGAGTGAGCACACTATGCTGCGGACTAAGCACTCGCTGCCGTCCTCTGCTCGCTCGCTCACTACAACTGTCCCCCCCCCCTTTCGAGCACACACATACACACGTTCGCTCGCTCGCTCAAACGCACACACACATCCTCGAGGCGAGTATCGGATTGCTGAGCAAATCGTGGCAACGAGGCGCAGGCTGATGGTGGAAGCAGGAATGTTCCGAGCCCGCAGCCCAACAGGGCAGTGCTAGAGGAAAGGGGGCTGCCCTACCCTGCTGCCAGTGTGGTAACAAGCTTTTACCATCAAACCAAATGAATAATATCAGCGTGTTCCCCGCCCCGTGACCCCCGACCCACCCCCAGCGCACCCACCCTACCATGCAAAGACATTATCCGCCGCAGGACCTTTTCTCAGTGGGCTTACCTGCACCTATGTTCTAATCCAATGCAGTACAACTCGAAGGGGTGCCAATAGTTTTGACACTCGTTCTATGATTTAAAAAGGTTTACAAGTTACCTTTTTTTTTTGGGGGGGGGGGGTAGATTAATATGATTTTTAATGCATAAACTACCATTACTTAGAGCTTCTCATGTTTTCTATGCAAGTTCTAGCTGATAAACAACAAAGAATCTCATTCTGCCAGTAATTCTGACTCAGGCGGGTACACTGTTACTTAAGGTGGACAATATGATGCTATTTATGGGCTTTGCTTACTTAAAAATGGAACAATCCTTTGTAAAAAGAGCATAATTACTCTTGTTTAACTGGAGTATGTGCAGCATAGTGGTTAAAATCATGTAAGAATGCATTTTTAAATATTGTATATAGTTACTGTATATTGTGTGTTGTATGTTGTGTAGTCTATTGTAAATTGCATATTGTGTTATATGTTGTATAGTCTATTGTATATTGCATATTGTGTGTTATATGTTGTATAGTTATTGTATATTGCATATTGTGTGTTGTATATTGTATAGTCTATTGTAAATTGCCTATTGTGTGTTATATGTTGTATAGTCTATTGTAAATTGCATATTGTATGTTCTATAGTCTATTGTATATTGCATATTGTGTTTTGTATGTTGTATAGTCTATTGTATATTGCATACTTTATGTTTGTATTATTTATTGTATTTTGTATTGTCTGTTGTATATTGTTATACTATATATTGTGTGTATTGTGAACTGTATATTGTTTTTTTTGTATGTGGTGTATTGCAGATAGTGTAATTTATTGTATACTGTATATCGTGTACTGTATATTGTATAGCATATATTGTGTTCTGTGAGTATTGTATAATACTCTCTGTATCTTACATGTGCATTGTCTATACACTAATACTAGGGAAACACCATGTGGCAGAAAAAAAATCATGTCTCTGTGAACATACTTGGTCAATAAATAAACTACTGCTACATAGTGTCTGTTCTAACTTTTCAAATCTCAGAAAAAATACTAAAAATCGGGTGTACTGTTTATCATAAAACATCTCTTCAAATTTTTTGATTTATTTGATAGACCCACTGGTAAAGCACAGTTCAGGGTTTTTAATGACCCGGACACACTTGACCTGGCATGAAAGCCAACCCACTCCGGCCCAAAATATTCGTTAACCAATTACCCAAACCTGACTCGGCCAGCAGTGTTTCTGTAATTACTTATAACTACAATTGCCATACACTTGTACTCTAACTGCACTGTCTCTTCAACCGCCCCAGGTCGACCCACACAGCACTAATTCAGTGTAAGTACAATGTAACAGCTGTTAAAATGGGGACACTGCAACAGTCCATAGTTATATATGTACATTTGTGTATTGAAGACACTTTTATCCAAGGCAACGTACGTTTTAATCATGTAACAGATGTAGATGAATGTTGTGTTAGGAGTTTTGCGTAAGGATTCTCTGTGTAGTGAAGTGTGTTTGCCAAGATGTGCAATTGGCCCCTTCATAAAGGATAGCTGGGTTACCCAAACTCTACACCAAAAGCTATATATACACACCCTTTTTTCCATATTGACATAATTCAAAATCTTTTATTCAGTCATTTTGGAATGTTTCTGTTGGTCTTCTTGTCATAAAATTAAAACAAAATGGCACACTGTAAATGAACATACTAGGTTTCATTCAGTTGTGCAAGATTAAAACATGTTAAGACTGTCAATTTTAATTCTGATAAATGTGAGGGGAAGAGTTATAGCAAATAATGATATAGTGTGTGACAGATGGTGCCCCCAGTCTGCAAACTCTTATAATGGTCAGCCGTGCAGAAGTTTTCAGGAAGTAGGTGATATATTTGTACATACCTCTGTCATTCATTGACAGGAAGGCTACAAAAAAGGCAACAGGCTTTCAAAGGCACTCCTCAACAGCATGACGGATTTTGTCTAAATGAAAAACATCACCTGGGATATTTGTATGGCGTGCTCAGACAGACCAACACAGGGCTACACAAAATGCTTAACGGATTGTGCTGGCTTCCTCTGCCTCATTAATATGACTGAAAAGGAGCCAGACTTGAGTAACTAAATGGCCACAGGTCGTTTTTGGCCTCAGGACTGTTGGTTGGATGGACATCGTGTTATTTGGCTGGACCTATTTCCTCAGCAGTAGGGGTTTGCGTGTGTGTGCGTTTGTGTGCATGTTTGCAAGACTTGGTGGGCTTGTTGGCTGCTCAGGCCTGTGTGAAACGGTCATCTGTTCGGCGTACGGTCATGTGTAAACAGGATAATAGTTCCTGCACCTACATTCATTGGCTACAGGGGCAAGCGGGCCACAGAAGCCGGGACAGCAGGTGCTCCCTGCTGTCTGACTGCTAAACCAAGCAAAAGGTGATTCAGTTTCTCCAAGGTTCAGTAATCTAGGCCTAGCAAACATGAAAGATTGAGAGAGAGAAAAAGAGAGCGAGTATGAGAGAGAAAGAGAGTCTGAGAGCAAGTAGAATCGGGCAAGTAAAGATATCATTTACAAGGAAATTTTCCTGGTGGTAGCTCACGTTAAAGCAACATCATCAGCATCAGCAAAATCATTAGATTTAAACAATTTCCCCCTTATTCCACTGTTTTTAACTATGTAAAATTAACTTCCATTCATTTTTTAAACCGCTTCATTTATTTCGGGTCGCCAGGGAAGCTGCGCCAGGGGCCTCACTACCTGTCTACCTGCGCGTCTATATGAACATGTAAATTTGAGGTTTATTATTAATTTATAATGAAGTGATTATGTAAAGGAGACACAGACGTCACATGAGGTGTGACTATGTCAGTGGGCAGTGATGGCCTAGTGGTTAGCACATTGCCCTTGGGACCTGAAGGTCGCAGGTTCAAGTCCTGACCTAGGCACTACTGAGGTACCCTTGAGCAAGATAACGCCCCACTGCACTGCTCCCCATGCACTGGTGACCCCATGCACCCCCTGCTGCAAGTCTGATGGGTTAAATGCAGAGGTCACATTTGACTTTATTTCACTTTATATGTGATGTTTCAGGCATGGTAGGTATACAGATATAAGTAGAAAGCAGGCAGACTTTGAGCCTGGCAGCCCATCATTAGTAAGTCTGAGCAGAAGCTGTCATGCTGACTTGATCCCTAAAAACTCTTCTGACCTGGTTTGACACTTAGATTGACTACAACAAAGTCTAAGGATGGGTGTTTTTCCTCTGCAGTGAAGTGCCAGAACTTTCGGTACCATAAAACCAGATCTGTTTTTTCTCCATTAGTCCAGTCCTGAAAGTTCCACTTTTACTGATTGTTTTATCTGCTCAAAATTAGTACCAGCAAAACCTAATAGTGCTTGAGGGTGATATTCACATCTAAAGCTAATTTTTTACTAATCTATGTGATGATTCACAAAGCGCTACTCAACAACAAGAGCACTAAAATATAAAACAAAAAAATTATATTTTGATGGGTTGCTAATTTTAGAATTATCAATTATCCTTTTTAAGGAGAACGCTATAGCAGGCTACTCAGGATGCTAAAACTAATGATATTAGCATTTAGCTAGCCTACACAGAAGAAGTGTTTTTGCTTATATTTTCACACAGTAAAATGAGTTTTGTTTGTTTCTACATATGACTGTGCATGTATGAGTGTGTGAGTACACAATTTTATTCCCTCTTACCAAAACTGGTGTTAGTGTAAAGCTAACAAAGCAAGATAACATAGCTAATGCATCAGTTAAGTGTTTAAAATTCTCTAATGCTTTAGTCTGAAGTCTTGCTTTACTCTGAAGACAAACGCATGTATTGTACATTTTTACAATGATGTGAGAGGGCAAGTGTTTACTAGTGTTCCATATAAGGCAGGTTTAGAGAACAGTCAACAAAACAGCTAATTAGCCAAATTAGCTTTAGATTGGTGCTGGTTTATCTAGTGTGACATACACGCCCCTTGTGGTTTCCTTGTGTCTGTGTTTTGGTGTTCCTCATGTTCGTCTTTACCACGCCCCCGTCAGCGGTTTCGTGTTTCCTAGTTCTCCTCCCTTCCCAGGTGTAGTTAATCTATGTTTAGTATTTAAACCCCTTGTTTTGTGTAGTCCTTGTCGGTTACCTGTTGTATTCTGTTTTCTGTAAGTCGTGGTGGTTCATTGTTTAGTGTGTTGTTCATCTTTTGGAATAAATTCTCAAAAATACTTAGAAGCCTGCATTTTCTCCCAACAACCAAAGAACGTTACATCTAGCTGTCTCAAGCAGAAAGAATTAGAAGTTTGAGTGCCATTGGTTTCTGTTCTTGTTTATGATTGTGCAGTGAAAAGATTGCTTTAGTGCAGGGGCACTGCTCGATATGTTGGGCCCTATGAAAGAATATGATATTCAGCCCCAATATATAGATAGCATATTTAGATCCCTATCAGTGCTGGGCCATTGGAACTGCCAAGGTGCCATCGCCTTGGTATAATGAACTACCTGCATTGCACTCACCTTTAAAAAAACAAGCTTTTCTGCTATTTAATTTCAGTACTATCACAGTGACCTTACAGACCTACATATTCCTGTCCCAGAAGGTCGAATTTTTTTCACCCCTCCAAATTAATTTTCCTTCATAGCTCACTGAACAGAGTGGAGGACTTCTAGCAATGCAAATTTTAAACTTTCAATTGGCATCATGTTCATAAAATGATGTGGTTTTAATTGTGATATTTTTATGTTTTAGAGTGGATATTTTATTATGGTTTCAATTTGATGAAGAGGAGTTTTCATTGCTGGTTTTGTTCTATGGCAAGCTTTACATGTTTGCTATTGTTTTTTCATTGAGTGGAAAAAAATTATATAAATTATATAAATGCAACACTATTATGAAGGTCACACAGTAAAAATAAATAATAAAATTATATACAACACTAAAATATATTTTATATATATTTATATATTAGCAAAAAATCTATGTGCTATAGTTAATAAAATGCATTGCTAAGAAGATTTCAGAAGTGATTTAAAAGATTCTGCTTATTCTGCAAGCCTCAGATTGTCAGGCAAGGAGTTTCATAGCTGAGGGGCTCTGATTGCAAAAGTCCTGCCACCTTTAATCTTGCGCCAGGCTTTTGGCTTAACCCTGAGTACAAAGAATTGCAATAATCTATGCTAGGTGAAATAAAAGTATGCATGACCACCAAGAGAAAATTGACACAGTTAAATATTATACCAAGGTTTCTGGTAGCAGGTTTAGTATTTGCAGATGCTGGATGTAGTGCTTGTGTATGATATGTTCTAGTGGCAGTAAATGGATACACAACAAAAAAGGGGACCAAGATAGAGACTTTGGGAACACCAAAGGACTCGAAGAGGAAGCATTTCCCGTGACTAATGAGAAAGGTCTGTTTGATAGACATGATTTAAACCTGTCTAGAGCACTCATGTCAACCCAGTTTTTAAGGTTAAACAGAATGATCTACAGTGTCAAATGCAGCTCAGATCAAGAGGAACTAAAATTGAACAATCACCTGCATAAGTTGTAAGGAAAAGTTTGTTTGCTACTATAATAAAAACAGTCTTTCTGCTATAGATTACAGAGAAGCCATGTGAAATTTGCCAAATATAATTGCTGTTCATTAAAGAAGATAACTTGCCATAGACAACTTTTTTCTAAACCTTGGAGAAGGGTCTGTCTACAGCTATTGTAAGGTGTGGAGCTCCACAGTAGATGGAAACACATGACCTCCACACTGAAAGCAAATTACAACATCGGTAGAAAAGTTAAAATACATTTAAAAAAAAAAGACAGATGAAAAAATATATTAATTTACTAATAAATTAATAAACAACAATCCATGCATACTTTGACAATCAAAATAAACTACTGTCAAAAAGATTGTTTGATAAGTGGGGCTATTTTCCTGCTCTCCCATCATTAGACCACCACCGTCCTTTGCTGCCCACACCTTAGTCATGAAAGTTATTAACCTTAACTAGTGCCACTTTCATAAACTGAGACTAAATCTTTTTGACTGTAATTTATTTTATTGACATCTGGTTTCAACCAGAGTAGGATGGGTTCCCCTTCTGAGTCTTCATTACTTCCAAGGTTTCTTCCTACAGCTAAGGGAGGTTTTTTTTGCCTTTTTTGGCTTGCTCATTTGGGGCTCAGAACCGGATATTGTTAAGCTGCTTTGTGACAACGTCTGTTATAAGAAGCACTATAGAAATAAACTGAATTGAATTGAACTACTGAGAAGGATATGAAGAAATGCACCCAGTTAACAGAGAGCTGCTCACAATCACTGAAAAAGTGGGACCAAAACTATTAACATAATAACTTGGCAGGTATCAGACCTAATAGATAAGCTTTAATAGTGTTTTTTGGCCATAGTATTTTAACAGTGAGGTTGATGAGGTTAATGAAAAGTCTTCAAAGTTATTGAGAAAGCAGAAGGTCTGCGGTGTGGATAGGGAATATGGTCAAATGTTACATGATCAATCTGCAGCTTTATTTCATTTATTTGATCTGTGAAGAGGGTGGCACAGTCTCACTGCAGCACTGCAGCCTCACAGCAAGAAGATCCTGGGTTCGATCCCCAGGTCACCCACAGGTGCTTTTCTGTGCAAAACTTGCAAGCTAAATTAGCAGGACATGATTTCTTTTACTGACTTTTGATAGGCAGACATTGTAACTTTCTATATTTCACAGGAATATATTTTTCTTCAGCATTTATGCATTTTCTCTTGATTTCTCTAATATTATTATTCAAGCAAGGCACAGAAAAATGTAAAAGTACAGACTAATAGCTGCTGATACATAAGTAAATGGATGTAATTATTTATATCTCACTATATAATTAGACATCTAGTTATGTTAAATATGAAATTACATTTGAACAGCGAAACAAAGTAATAGCTCTGAAGGTTTAAGGTTGAATGGCAAAATACTTTTCACACTGAAACCTGTAGCAGCAGGTTGAGTGCTACCTGAAATAAAAGGTGTTATCACAGTCTCACACTGAAGTGCTAAAGGGCCTGTCACACCTTAGAGAGGTCGACTACCTGTGAGGGTCAGCATTCCACCTCCACGCAAACACAGGTCAGGCCTTGTTCCTCACTTTAATTTCCTCTCTCTCTCTCCCTTCCTCTGTTTCTCTGTAATACTTTTTCTCACTGTCTCTGTCTCTGGTTTGGTTAGGAAAGAGGGAGAGAGATGGGAGGGTGCATGGCAGGGTCCAGAGGAGGGGCAAGAGGGCAATTGGACACAGTGGCATGTGAAAGGCCAGAAAGCGGACAGTCCACATGAAGCAGGGGCCAGCACACAAAAGCCTGGGGGGGTGGGGGGGGTGGGGGGGGGGGCAGAGATAAAGAGGGGGGGGGGGGTTGCAGAGTCTCTATGCTCACAACTGAAGTACCACAAACTCACTCTCACTCTCTCTGCCGTTGTGTCTCTTGGCTTGACATACTCAGTCCTATGTGTAAAATCCATAAACCCACATGCAACATACAGATAAATAAAACTATTTAACTGACAGAAGGCATATTTCTGCAGACACATGACCCCTGGATTAGCCAAAGTAGGCATTGTATGGTAACTTCAAGGTTCCACAATTAAGTATTTTTCTAAGCCAATAGATGTATAGAACATGCTGCTGAATGCAGTATCTGACAGCCACATGCAGCTGTATAAACAGTGCCATGGTGATATAATTACTGCCTGTGTGCACACTACAGTGTTGTTCACTATTGTTCTCTAATGTTTCTAATGGTGTGTTTTCTTTGTATGGGACCAGCTTCTTAAAACTTCAAGGAGGCTACTAACAACAGCCATTATAACAGTCCTATGACCCTCTTAACCTAGGGCTGCTAGTAACCCTCCCCATGCCTCATTCTCAAAAGAAAGACAGGACATACTGAGGTAGTCATGGCATAACCACTCCGCTAAACCTTAAATGGAAGTAGGAACATCAGTTGTTTTGATCTCTACCAATGACAAATAGCATTTCAATCTACACAGCCAATGGGATGAGAGTAATGAAGCCCACGTGGTATGTCATTGCCCTCAGCCTACTAGGACTTGTAAATTTACATTTAAATTTACTCACTGTCTGTGATGTCATCAAGGACATTTTTATTGCTTAACAAAGTCCGGTGGTCTCTTGTAGCATTCATTAATTTATTCATACCTATCCTAGCCAGTTTCACGTGGGGGCGGTGGTCCTGGAGCCAATTTAAGCAACTATATGGAAAGTTAAAGAAACATTATGGATAAATCTTCAGTCCATCCCTTGCAGTCTCATGTTAGCATCAGGTGCTCTCTTCTCTATGTGCTCACTAGTCTGTAATCACCATTCTCCTCTTCATGAAAAGATGTCACCTCAAGCACAGCACACGTTTAATCCCAATATACGCCTCTGTGTCAATGGTACCTTCATACATATGAAAACTACCCTTATCATAGGTGCTGATGTTCCTCCATACCAAGTCAGATGTTAGTTTTTGCACCTTTTGCAGTCTGAACGGCCTATGTTGTCTTCAGCACAGAGAAATAAACGTCCCATTTTTTAAAAACAAGCTGAAATGTGCCTCCATTGTCTTTTGGTCTATGTATCAAATCTAAGTTCTTTGATGGATCAAAAGACAGTGGAATTGTCAGAAGAGCCTACATTTCAACTTCTTTTCAGGGAAAATGGACTTTAAGGTCTCTGTGCAAAGATGAAAAAGACCTTTTAGACTATATATATAACTCTTAACTCTTAACGTAACGTTGCCATTGGCTGTGACAGAATTTCAGTCACTGCTTCTTTGAAAACAATGGAATATCTGATCTGCCATTACAGAAATGCACACATTTTTCCTAATGCTCTAAAGAAAGCAGTACCCAGACATAAGAAAAAAGAATGCAAACACTGAACATGGCATAACCTATCCACCAAAAATACTAAAAATAAACAATTATAGATAGTCATTTCACCCCTAAAGCACCAAACATCCTAAAATAAGCTTCAGTGTCACTACTGGTGACTGTCCAGGTGCTTAAGCTATAGTGCTGTTTATTGTTCAGTGTGTCTGTGCATGTGTGTGTGCAGTCATTCTCTGACCACTGTCAACAGAGTGTTTATGAACTGCAAAGCAGACCCATGCATGGCTGTGACTGTCAGCATGTCCCATGATGCACTGCTCCATCAGAAGGTCATTTTGGATAGCAAGAGTGCCATCTCTAACACAGGCCGCAGTGGGGTTAGGCTCAGGGTTCAAGGGTCAGGGTACACTACTAAATCAAAGTAGGAGGGTGGAAAAATAATTTAACCCTGAACAGCAATGTCTGTGAACCCCAAAAGTGTGCTGAGAATTAAAGGGAATTTAATTGTAAGGGTTTAGTAACATAAATATTATTTTGTTATTAAATAATTGCAGCGTATACAAAGCCATTCCATGTGATTTCATGGGAAATGTTTCATTTCAGACCTACCAGAATTGTTCACCGTGATGGTGATAGGAACCAAACATCTGAAGAGGTTAGAGCTTCTAAAAGCTTCCTTACAGAACTGTTACATGAAATTGTTCCACATACGTTACCTGAGATATTGGTTTACAGTAGTTTTGAAATGTGTGTTTTATATTTTCATGTCAGCATTCACTTTTTAAACCACAGTAGCTCTTCTGTGGGATCAGACCATAGAGGCTAGTCTTCACTCCCTACATGCATCAGTGAGCCTTGGGTGCCTATGACCCTGTTGCTGATTCACCTGTTGTTCTTCCTTGGGTCACTTTTTCTAGGTACTAACTACTGCTTAACCTGGAACACTCTGTGAGACTTGCCGTTTTGGAGATGCACTGACCCTAACCCATTGTTTGTTTTCAGCACATCAACTTTAAGAACTGACTGTTCACCTGCTGCCTAATTATCCCACCCCCTGACGGGTCCCATTGTATTGATTATCAATGAGAAAAATTATTTAATTTAATGTTATGGCTGAAAAAGAAAATTCCCTAAAAGTTCTTGGTTTTAATGTATGCTGACAATAAGGTTAAAGTTTGATAAATTTTAAGAGTAATGAAGCTTCTAGGATGCAAATGAGAGCCAGTTACTGAGTGTGGGTGATGCTAAAGACATTTTGCGATGGTGGAACTGTAGTAAATAGTGTGTAGAGAAGCTTCTCTCTGTTTTACAACATACGTAACCAATCTCCCCCAGGAAGACTATATATCTTTTGGCTCTGACAGGTATGTGTGTGCGTGTGTGTGTGCATGCGTGTGTGTGTGTGTGTGGGTGTGTGTGTGTGTGTGTGATTTGAGACCCCTACATCCCATCTGTTTTGCGCATCACTGTGCCTAGATCACATTATCCATCCCAGTCTCTCTGGGAATTTCATCAGTATGTAACATCTCACTTATTCACACATATCACTGTGCTCTGTCTCTCTCTCTCTCTCTCTCTCTCTCTCTCTCTCTCTCGCTCACTCACTCGCTCTCTCATCTGTTTGGGGCATATAACCACAACAACCAGAAGTTCTTCATAAGTACAACTGAAACACCAACTTTTTTTTGCTTTTTGCTCTGTAGCTATCTCTTTCGCTCTCTCTCTCTCTCTTTCTCTCTCTCTCTCTCTCTCTCTTTCTCTCTCTCTCTCTCTCTCTCTCTCTTTCCTTCTTCTTCTTCTTCCTCTTCTTTTTCTTCTTCTTCTTCTTCTTATTCTTCTTCTTCTTCTTCTCTCTTGCTTTTGGCTATTTTCTTTTTTGTCCTCTCTTTTTCTTTGCTCTCTTTACTTTTCCTTTTTGTTTGTCTTTTCTACTTCTCTCTCTTAATTTACTCTTCTATTGCTCTCTCTCTCCCTGTCTCCCTCTATCTCTTTTTCACTGTCACTTTCTCACTACTCTTTACACCTGCTATTAAAATGCATCACTAAGCAGATGTTAGCTCACAAGTGTTAACCTCAGTGCCACATTTAAATCTGTCTGACCTCTCATGTTTTGGGTAAGTGTAAATGCTTTCATGCAGTGCAGCCCACTAAAGTGCTGTTAAATATTGTCACAGTTTTGCTTCTGTATCCAACACACTGGATTTGAAATAAAATAGGGGGTGTGGGATTAATGTACAGAGTAGCAGCCTTATTTCAGGAATGTTCACTTGTTGACCAAAGCCTTGTATAAAGGCCCAAATGCTTCGGTACCTTCTTCCAGACGGCAGGAGGGTAAACAGATCGTGAGAGGGGTGAGTTGGGTCATCCACAATGCTGGTGGCTTTGCAGATGTAGCGCGTAGTGTAAATGTCCAAGATGGAGGGGAGAGAGACCCCAATGATTTTTTCAGCTGACCTCACTATCCGCTGCAGGGCCTTGCGCTCCATCACGGTGCAATTTCCGAACCAGACAGTGATGCAGCTACTCAGGATGCTCTCAATGGTCCCTCTGTAGAACATGGTAAGGATCGGTGGTGGAAGATGAGCTTTCTCCAGTCTCCTCAGAAAGTAGAGACGCTGCTGCGCTTTCTTGGCTGTGGAGCTGGTGTTCAGGGACCAGGTGAGGTTCTCCGCCAGGTGAACACCAAGGAATTTGGTGCT
>JBBPDA010000021.1:16158226-16175968 GCA_037974385.1 Arnoldichthys spilopterus | reverse complement strand
TCTTTTGTTTTGTCAACATTCAGAGACAGGTTGTTGGCTTTGCACCAGTCTGTTAGCCGCTTCACCTCCTCCCGGTAACTGATGTAATGTAAGCAGGAAAAATGGGCAAGTGTAAGGATCTAAGTCACTAAGTCACATGGCCCTTATTGTGATCACTAGATGAAAAAATGATAAAAGAACAATTCTGAAAGCTCAAAAAGAAGTAAAAACTAGAATTTTCTGAAAATTAAAGATTAAGTAGATCACATTCATGCCACTGATATCAGAGCAAAACTCAAATCTCTGAAACAGTTACAGGAGAAGAAAAAAAATAAAGATCAATGTAGATGTGTAAAAAAAACAATATTTTACAACATTTGATTCTTTCTATTGGTCATGACAAGCCTTCATTTACTTTATTGCAATAGTTTTTGTAAAGTTATTGTAAATGGGAAATAGCTGTTGTAAATTACAGTGTTTCTTTTGTTTTTACAGTTTAATTTAAAAGAAAATCATCAGAAAATATTCAGTATGTTAGTGTTTTATTTCAGACTCTTTGTGGTGGAGTAACAAAACAAAACAACAAAAAATTACACCACGATTCATATATGACTAAATTGAATTGTAGCTTGTGTCTCTAGCACAATGGCTGACACAAAAATGAAGCACATTTTAATGCGGTAACCCCTACAGCTGGTCTTTTTACAACGAAGTGTAAATCAGCCCTCATTCGGATGAATGCTAATGCTAATATGCTCTGTGTCAACTCATTCGTAGGCACTAAGCAGTTAGAATACACATCGCCTTTAGACAGCCAGCCAAACACACAAAAACACACCCTCACAGATTGGGGGTTGAGAAAGGCTAATATTGTGTCTCAAGCAGTGCTAAGAGAACTGATGCATTCTCACTTTTAATTAAGACCCTAATCCTCAGCTGCTCCTCTTTTCTCAGCCACCACAAGACAAATCTCTCTCTCTCTCTGTCTCACACACTCTCGGTTCATCCTTCTGTGTGTTTTTACCCCAATTTCCCCCAGTTTATTCCACCAACTTACAAGGAATTTCCCAATTACACTATACAACCTGGGAGGGTGGTATCTAGCATGAAATAGTTTCTTCATACTTTTGTTAGTTAAATCAAAGTTCAAGACAATTTACAAACTGTATGTTAACAATATACTCCAAAGTTTCTGAAAACTGGGGGTTGTACATTGTACACTTCTAGAAGTTTAGAACATTTGCCTTGCAGAAATTTTACAAATATATTTGTTGCCCTATTCTAAAGGATTTATCAATATATTGCTAATTGATGGATTTATGTTCAATTCTGCACCAAGAAAATGCCATAAAAAAGTCCTACATTATGCTCTGGGAAAGTCTTTCTCTGGTGTGTTCAGAACAAAAACAGCTAACAAAAGCTAAAAGTAATTATTATTATTATTATTATTAGAACAAAATATATAATACAAAATAATGACTACAACTTTACAAAAAAATAGAAATCAAAAGATACACATTTTGTAAATGCTGATTTGTGTTCTCTAAATGTATTATTTTTTAAAATTCAAATATCAAAGCAGTCCAGAAACATAAAAACACACTTAAAATACCAAAAAAGCATAAAGTAACTAAGAGAAGACATAATTTTGTCTAGTGTGGGTGAAGCTCCGCCTTTACTAAAGCTGCTAAGTTTTAGAAAATGTAACATCCTGCAGATGTTAACCGACATAAAATGCAGAACAATTGTGTATTTTATCCTTTTTTTAATGACAGGAAAATAGAAAATGGATGGAGAAGATGGATTTCATCCAAAATTCTAACAAGTGACTCAAGGGACCTTGTCATTTCTGCCTGTAGTGTCAGGCCAGTATAAATGTAGAAAGGCTAGCTCTTTTTTCAATTAGATGGTGTGTCATTTGCATATATAAATATTAAGAAGACATACTCCAAAAGGACTTAGATGTGAACAGAAGTGAAAGTAATTAGTAACTTCTGAGTTTGAAGATGCGCTGTGAATGGTTTGCTGCTGAAGCCAATAAAGCAGAAGTGGCTAAATGGGTTTGGAAGCTGTGACTCTCGATAGCATGAATGGATGTGGAAAATTAGGTGGATGAGAAGGATAACAATCTCTCTCTCTCTGTCTCTGTCCCTCTCTCTCTCTCGCACACACACACACACACACAAACACACATCATGGTCATTGCCCGTCTAAGAGCAAGGAGAAAGTTGTCATGGAAACAGGAAGCGAGAGGCAAGCCTTCAAGATGGCCACCAGCTTGTAAACGAAGGGCATTCCTCAGCAGTAGGGTGTCCCACAGTATGTGTGTGTGCTTGTAGAGAGGGGGTGTTGGGGGTAATAAGTGTTTACTCCAAAAGGAAGACTAAATAAATAGTAAGTGCTGCTGTTTTAAGACCTTCCTGTCACTCTGTACAGTATTCTATAAAAGCAGCAGTTAAATAAACAGTCGTGTTCCTGTCGGGGTCCTGGCCTCAGCTTTACCCCAGCAGACCAGTGTGCTGGGGGTTCAGCCCAGGCTATTTCCGTCACAGCCCACCGATCACCACCAACCAACCACAGTCGCCCTTTCAGTGGACTTAAAGTGACAGTTTGGTCAAAAATCAACATTAAGCAGCGTTCCCTTTACGTCACATGTAGTTCATTATTCAAGATATATTTATTTTAGGTTTGCTTGATCAGTTTTGCACAGGAACTACTATGCTAATGCTAATGCCACTAATGAGGGCCTAGTGTGGGTAAAGCTAAGCCTTTATTGAAGTTGCAAAATTTTGGAAAATGTAGTTGCAGACAAGAGCTAAACAAAAATGTAGAAAGATATATATTGAAAGAAAATTGTCAATGGCGACATGGTGGTGCAGTGGTTATCGCTGTCGCCTCACAGCGAGAAGGTCCTGGGTTCAATCCCCGGGTTGGCCAGAGGTGCCTTTCTATGCGAAGACTGCAAGCTCTCACCGTGATTGCATGGGCTTCCTCAGAGTGTTCCGGGTTCCTCCAACTGTCCAATGGCTTCCAGTTGATTGATTGGATACGGAAGAAGAAATGGAAAATTGTCATTTCTGCCTGTAGTATCTGGCCTGAAATCATCTAATGTAAAAAGACTAGCTGCTTTAGAGCATATGTAATTAGTATACATAAATATTAAGGAGATAGAACAATAGTACAAACTGACATGGAGAATGAACTACAAGGCTAATGCAGCTAATGAGTTATGGAAGCTATCAGGTTAGCCTCATATAAGTAAGCCTAATAATAGTAATAATAAAAACAACAACTTTATTTCTATAGCACCTATGGCTCTTTTTTGCTCCCAGTTTATTCATGCCCAGGTCCAGCCATAAGTGAGGCCTCCCCCAATCACATGACAACCGAGGGTAAAGGCAAGCTTGTGCATAAAAAAGAAACTGTCAAAAGTCAAATGAAGTGAGTGACAAACAACGTGAGTGACACAGCTGTTCTACCACTGATCCCCATCATCAGAAGATTGTGAGTTCAGTCCCTGGTTATGTGACATTTATTCATGAATCCAAGACAGCACAATTGGCCTCACTCTCTCTGGTTGGGTAGAATGGCCCTCCCGCTCACCCTTTACTAAGAATTTCTTCTATCCATGTTGGATTAAATGTTGTGGCTGATCAGTGTATATCATGAAAAGCAAATGGTGTTCAATAAAAATTAGCCAAACTGCATGTTATCACATAAAATGTATTTTTAGGTTGAACTGAAAATATATTTTTTCAGTGTATTCTAAGTACGCTTGTGGTTTCTGACCGTTTTTGTGACCTCCATTGGACCAAGTACTTCTTATGTTAGAAAAACACGCAAATCTTTAACTGTTTAAAGATGTGAAGTAAAAATGCAGGATTAGGGAAAAGTGTTGTTTATTTTGTGGGCTATAGTGCTGTGTTTAGTGTTTGTTTAGTTAGCGGGTTCTAATGCTGTGTTTTTGTTACTGGGCCATGGCACGCTGCTGCATACGGGCCGAGTAACAATAACATGCAGGTAGCGGAAATCAAACCAGGGAGATGCTCACAGCTCTGGAATGCAATAAGAGACATTTCAGAGGCTGTGAACACAAGCACACACACACACGCACACACATGTACATGCACACACACCGACACACACACACAAACACCTGGCATTAGCAGCAAGTGCATCATCAATCATCCTAGTCTTCCTTTAGATGTGACCCTGAAGCTGTCAGCAAGGATTCTCAAAGCGGCCCCATGGCAACGGCCGACCAAAACAACCAGCTGATTTTAAATAGGCTACATGCTTCTCATTCTCACATACATTCAATGATATCTTGTTGTGCTATCAATCAGCCATAACATTAACACCACTGACAGGTAAAGTGAATAACATTGACTGTCTGGAGTGTGGGGGGGGGGGTACATATTAGGCAGCAAGTGAACAGTCAGTCCTTTGAGTTGATGTGCTGAAAGCAAGAAAAATGACACTTTGACAGGTGATTGCTAGATGACTTAGCTAGAACAATATATTATTATTATTATTTTTTTTTTTTTTTTTTTTTTTTTTTTTTTTTAAATGGCAGGTCTTGTGCAGTGTTCCAGGTATGCAGTAGTTAGTACATACCAAAGGTGATCCAAGAATAGAGTCATGGGCATCCAAGGCTCACTGATGCATGTGGGGAATGAGGGCTAGCCCATCTGGTCTGATCCCTCCGAAGAGCTACTGTGGTTTAAAAAGTGAGTCCGAACACACAGTACACCACAGCCAGAGATGTTTAATGGCAGATTGGTGTATATCATTGTGAACTGCATTTACTAATTAATTGATTGTTTTGATTAAAATTAAAACTGTTCAATGATTTTTCAGTTGTAACTATGGTTATTCAATAGTATGTCCTTCATTATTTTAATGATGATGATGATGATGATGATGATGATGATAATGTCATTGTGCCTTTTTATTACTATTTTTCTGCTGGACATTAATCCACTAATTAGTCCTTCAGTTTTCAAGATATCAGCACTGTTCTAACTCTGGATTGTTGGAATTGGCTGACTGGCAATGATGTGCACGTAACAATAATTTTTCCCTATTTTTCCTATAGCAATGAATGGCAGTTGCACTTCCCTCATGTCAGAATGATGCAAATGCAATACCTATCAATGACATGGGATACCATAGCAACCACGAGCAACACCCTAGCATTTACCTGGAATACAATTGCAACCAATGAGCAACATCCTAGCAACCACCAGAGACACCATGGAATGCAAGGTATTGCTTAAGCTGGACAGTAAGTCTGCATTTCTGCAGGAATCTTTTCTATTTTTTTTTTTTTTGTACTTCAAGATCAATAGTTGTTGAACTCGCAGAAACTGCTCTTTCAACATAAAAAACCAGAAGATTAGCAGATTACCCTACTTCTATTACAACATAATAAGATGCCATTTGAGACACAACTCTTTTGGTAAAATTCTCGAGAGCAGTGTGACAACAGGGCTACATCAAATTCTAAACCTGATCTTGCCCCTAAGCAGATTTTTCAGTTGGCAGCTGTGAGGGCAGAACAGTTTTTACAAGAACAAACAAAAGTCAGAAGAATCAAAGCTAATTGTCATGATTCAGGTCTGTCTTGTTTTTTGTTTTGTAATTTTGCATCTTGTCATTGTGTTCCATTACACTGGTATGTGTTTATTTTGCCTTGTGCTCTGTTGCCATATGCTTTTCTTAGCCCTGTCCAGTTTGTCATGTCCAGGTGTCCCTTTTTTGTCTCCACCCATGTTCAGGTGTTCCTTGTTTCCTGTAAGTATATAGGTTTGTGTGTTTGTTTGTTCCCTGTCAGGTCTTTTGTTTCTTGTAGTCTCCATGCCTGATGCTTTGTTTCTTTCAGCAAGTCTTACCTCATTCTATGTTTATTTGTTACTTTGTAGATTGTCTTAGTCTCTGATAATAAAAGCTTTTTAAAAAAAAAACATCCTGCTTGCAACTACTTCCAAGAACCACCATTCATTACACTAATGACCTGACTAACTGAGCATTTAATTTATTAATTACTATCAGGATGTTAAGTAGATTTCAAGTAATATAAAAAAATACTTCTTAAAGAAAACACAAACCCTAATGCAACCATCAAATACAGCAGCACATCACTTTCTGATGCTTGAGATTGGTGTAGATAGTTGTTGATTGTAACTAGGGCATTTTGGTTTTGTTGCTTCTGTTCCTTTGCATCGCTTGCTGTTAGGACAATGTCTAATGCAGTTACTACTTGCTGATCACATAGATACAACAGTGGCAATTGCAGATTACTGCAATCATGGACAGTATACAATACAATACAGTTGGGTCAATTTTTTTCCTCTGTTCAATGTTCTTTGCACTTTTCTAATTGCCAATGTTTATAGTCACACCTTAGCATGTGACCTTTTACATGCAAACAAGAAAACATTTTAAATTATGAACCCTCTCTACATTTCAAGTTTTTGAGTCTCTCATTAAGTTAGACAGAACTGCTATGAAAGGTAAATTCCATATGCTTTAGCAAAGACCATTGAGGCTTTAATCTGGTCATCACTCACCATGATACAGTATCATTTACAGTGCACTTTTGCATAAAGTTCAGTTCCTGAAAGAACTGGCTCAACAAATGTATGTGTATGTGCATGTGTGTGTGCATGTGTGTGTGCATGTGTGTGTGCTTGTTTCTTTCCAAAACCCATATCCTGACAGATACCATCCATCTCTCTTCCGCTTGACACACATACCCACAAACACATGCATAAATCCTGAAACACACACACACATACACACACACACACACACATACACACACACACACACACACATGCATACACACACATACGTGCACATTTGTTCTTATATTTTGTCCAGACATGAGGTACATATGTACCATATGTTTTATATATGCTAGTACCTACACATAATAATATGTCCCATATTTCATGTGCGTCTGAGCATGTTTTATATTTATTAAACGTAATCGTAACCTTAACCTTGGTAACATATTAGTTTTAAACCATTGAACAGAGCATTTTGTTTGTGCTGACACTGTAACATTTCTGTTTTTTTCTGTTTTTTCTTTAAATGAACAAAAACAAACAAACACACACACACACACACACACACACACACACACACACACACACACACACACACACACACACACAAGTGTATGCTTCCAAAAGTCATCTCATGCTTGTTTGCCTACAGGATATCTCTAGATAATCACTATGAAGCCACACATGAATGAAGGGCCACTGAGGGTGCATATGCGCATGCGTACAAGGGGTATGCACAACAGGATAGGGGACTACAGTGTCAGCAAGATTGTGCGTCTGTTTGTTTATGAGTGTGTATGTTTTGTCTGACTGTTCATTCGTTTTCACGTTGTTCGGTATCTAATCAGGAGATGAGAAGGGCTTTGATGTGGAAGGTTTAGAGCTAGAGCCTTCCAGGACAGATCGTTCTTCTCTCTGGGACGGGTGGCTGAAATCTTAGGCAGATGTGAAAGCAGAGAGCCAGACGCTGATGTCTTTATAATAATCTGCTTCTCACTCCCCACTATCTCTCTATAATGGCTTTCCCCTCCCTTTCTTCCTGTATCTCTCTCTCTCTCCCCCGCTTTCTCATACCAGGGAGAGAGCATCTCAAGCCGTGGACAATCGACTCCATCCCTCCAGGCCCCGGGCGCTGTTTCGGGCCCCCATTCTTTGCGCTTGTTCCGCAGGCATAAATTGCTGCTCCCTGGGGGCGGCCCCAGAGACGGCCAGCCGGAGAGAAGAGAGATGGAAGTGTCTGGAGCGGCTCCTGTTTCAAATTAGCTCTGCTGGACAAAAGTCACCACAAGAAAAGCAGCCTTGAAAGCTTTGGAAAGGCTTCAGTTTCAGATAGTGGACAGGGACTCCCTGATCATGTCGTTTTTGTCCCTGTTTCCATTCTGAGTTTTTTCAGATTTTAGGTGGTATTTGTCTTTTTTCCCATATTGCATGCCTCATGCACATTATTGTTATTTAAGCATCCCAAGTTTTGGTAAGAAATGCTTGTCTTTTTCAAAGGTCCCAAAACTGAATTTTCCTCATTTATATATAAAAGAGATTGACACAATATATAATTATTGTTTCCACTCATTCTTTAGTCCATACAGATTTTATATATATGAAATCTAAATTGTTATGTCATTATGACTTTCGAAAAATGCCCTCTAAATTTCGTATACTTTTTTATTTGCGTAGTAGGATATTCTTCATTTATTTTATAATGTGAAATAGTCATTTTATAATGCAGGGAATACATGATGACTTCAAACTGCTTTAACTACTAGTAGCCTTCTATTCTCTGTCCTCTTCAAAAATTACAGCTGTTACTGCTGGTTTTATATTAAAACTGATGCATTGTGGTTCATGCAGTGGAATATTTTCACTTTGCTTTAATGTTCACATGTCACAAGTGAAAAAGAGTTACAAGAGTGTACTTTGAACATGTTTCTGGTGGCACCCAGTTTACTCGAAGCTTAACAGTTTGACAGCTATATTTTACATGTGGCTAGCACAACTGGATTTTTGTGAAAAATTAAATGCATTTGAAACACTCCCATTGCTATGATGTTAGCAAGATTTTGGAGCTGCCTGAATAAAGCTCCTCTCCTGTAGACTGGTGGAGATGCAGTCTGAAGGTGCGTCACATGGTACAGGCCTAGGGTGTCTTGATTGGGGTATTGAGAGGCAGTTTATAGGCTTGTTACAGGGAAATAAAGAGAGCTCTCTACAGAGGCACGTATTTCACAGGCCCCTCTCTCTCCGTCTTGTAGGCCACCCAGAGCGAAAGAGCAGTTTCCCTGCTCTTCTCCACTCCTCCTCCTCTAATGCCTCTGTAAAACTACAGCTTTTTTAGATCAAGTGACAGGTAAAACGCAACACTAGCCTTTAACTTCACCAGCATTAGCTGGTTGAGGATATCAAGTCAAGGAAATGTCGACACTTACACATCTGGACAGTCTACAAACTTATTTTCAGTGACTAAGTAAATTCATTCAGCTCAGGTTTATCAGCACATCATACATTGTCACAAAGCAGCTTCACAGAAATCCAGGTACAGACTTCTAATCAGCAAGCCAAGGGTTTTTGTTACATTTGTTGTTCCATTTTTTAAACACAAAATGCAGTTTATGTTTGTTGAAAATGTTATTATTTCAATCAATAAAAGGAAGAAACTGTGCCTGTGTAGTGCCCATGAATTACCCATTAGTTACTCAATTAATCAATTAACCCAATTGAGATAATTTGGGTCAATTAGACTAGCCACACCCGAGTTAAATTAGTGTCAGTACTGTACAATCTATCTAAAAATAAAAATAAAAACCTAGTGAAGTGAAACAGGCTCAAAAGGTAGCTCAAAAGAATCCCAGAGAACAAATCCAAATGGAAGAAACTTAAATGTTCTCAGAGGTGGCCAGCCTACCAAAATTACAAGACTGCCACAATAACTCAACTGGGAAATCACAAAAGAACCCAGATGAACATCTATGGTGCTCTAGGCCTCTCCATCCTCAGATAAACAACTTGATGGCTTTTTGGAATAATGTTTAGTGGGCTGAAACAAAAGTTTGGAAGACTGTTACACCTGGGGTATCGCTAACACAGCATTTCACTATAAAACTTAATACCAACAGTCAGACTTAATGGTGGTAATGTAATGGTGTGGAAATATTTTTTGCTATTTCAAGGTCTGGGTGCCTTGGCATAATTGACAGAACCATCAGTTTTGCTCTCTATTAAAAAAATCCTGCTGGGGGATGTATGGTCATGAAGCCTCGTTCAGGTACTCAAGTGTATTAGAGTTAGGCAGCAAGACAATGATCTTAAGCACAAGAGCAGATCCACTTTTAAATGAACCAAATTAAGGTTTGAGGTGGCCTAGTCAAAGTCTTGACCCCACCTAGATGGACCTTAAACAAGATATTCATGTTTCTCTGGTGTAGTTGAATTAAAATGATTCTGAATTCTTCCACAGTGATGTGACAGATCGATCTTAAAGAGTTATAGGAAGCACTCATGAATTTTTTGTTGCCAAAAGTGATATAGCCGGTTGTTATGTTAAATGGGCAATTACTTTTTAAGTTTTGCAAAGTGGTCATTCTACATGCAAAATTATCTTGTAAAAATTGTATGTAAAAATGTTTAAATCCATCTTTTCTCTACATTTTGCAACACAGGAAGTCAACAGTGGTTAAAGGTAGCTTTTCATGACCCTATACATTTTGGGTATGGCATTTTCTTGCAGATGAGTCACTGGCTGGGATAAAACAATGAAATTATAGAGTACAGGAGAGCTCTGGGGCTGAGAGTTTATTGTTTTGACTGTCATACAGAAGAGGAACATGAACACCCGGCACAAATTGGTAGAAACGGAGATGAGCAAAGGCTGGAGGGGCGGCAGATTGATGTTGCTGCCAAGTGCCGTCCGAGGGCATGGGTTATTTAGGAAGATCCAGGCCAATGGGTTAAACATTCCGGGTGAAAAGGGGAGCCGTCACTCACGTGCAGGGCAGGGCAGTTGTCTCACACTCACACAAGTCACTGTAAGTCATGTTTAACCTGGCGCCATGTTGGCATAAGCAACATAAACATCTTAGCTATGTAAGTGAGCTTTAAGGTGAGGATTTAGCATAAAATTCCAGCTGTACCGTTTATGGTCATGCTGTTGCTTGGTAGGATGTTGGGACGGTTGTTAACCTGCATTTTTTTTCATAACCTTCATTATTTTGCATAACATAAATAAAAATAAGCATATTTACATAATGAATAGTGCATAATACAGCTGCAAAGTAATTGCAATAATCCCAGTCACTCTGGGAAATTGCTTACCCATGTATTTGGTTCATTACTGAAATTGAGAAAGCATTTTTTTCCTGGCATGTTTTACTCACAGTTTGTATGGCCCAAGGGGCTCATGGGAAGAGTGTGTTGTCAGCAGGGTCGAGGATGGTTGAGGACGATGATTTTCGCAGTTCCCCAGGCTCTGACCCAGGGCACAATCGATTTCCCTTGCTGGCACTTCAAGTCCAACAGCGTGACTGTCCAAACAGACCCCGTCCACCGACCCGCTGATCATTCCACAGCCATGAACTAAAGCAGTGCGCCATAAAAGCCCTCAACTTCTCCCTACTTCCTTCATCCAGGAGCACAGCAGCCTCATAAATAACCAGAGATGAACCACAACACTAACACTTAACCTCTGGGAAGCGGATCAGAACATGTTTGAAACATGTGAAAGAGAAGCACAGTTTAATATTCTCTTTCAAGAGTTTGCTGTTTTGTCTGTATTTTAGCTGTTGTCTTATTTAACATGCTTAGACATTTATGTACCCAGAATAGTTATGTTGTCCACACAGGCCACAATAATATGTGGAATTAGCATGTGGAATTGGAGCTTTATGTGTAGCTGCATGTGTTCTGTATCAGAGCTATATGTTGCAATAATAAAATCTGCAGTCTTGTTAAAATACAGCCTTTAAATGGCTTTTAAAATGACACCTTCAGCACCTTTAGCAGAGTACACTGTACAGAACACTGTACAAACCAATGAGTAGCAAACTAACAAAAGCAATAACAAAATGAAATGTTATTATTCCCATTGAGACATCCCACTGTAAGAGAGCTCTACTAATACACCAAGACACAGACACAGCATTAACTTCCCTCAGGCCATTACCCTCATAGACAGTTAACAGAACAGCTCCCATCAACTTCCTATTCAATCTTCATGTTCACTGTGTAATATACAGTACAAATGTAGTAAATGGTGACCTAGTGGTTAAGACCAAATCCCAGTATGTTCAAATTCTAACCGGGATGCTACTGAGGTACTCTTGAGAAAAGTACTTCACACTACACTGCTCCCCGGGTGCTTTATATATGCCCACTGCTTCACGTGTGATGGGTTAAATGCAGAGGTCAGTTTTGTTGTGGTGCACTTTGTGTGGTTGTGTGCGTTCACAATGACAAATAAGTCACTTTCATATTTTTTGTCATTTAATTGTACTTTCTATTGTACGCTGTATAGCCTTATCCTTACTTTATATTGTGTACTGCATACAGAATATTGCATATATATTGCATATATGTATAATACAGGCAGTTCTACTGTTTGTGAATTCATGCTGATACTCAGGTCTAATTTACCATTGGCAACTTTCCATTACATTGTACATATCACTGGACAGCACAGTGCTGTCCATGTGCTCAGGCATATTTGGACATCATTCAAAGTGTCCCAGAGTATATGATGGTAAATTTCGCTGCCATGTTGCCTGCCCATTTTGGGACTCTTTTTTTTTAATTATTTTCAGTATTTGCACCGCCTTATATGTCTGTATGTCTATGTATATATACAGACAGAGACAGAGGGAGAGAAAGAGAGAGAGATATAGAGAGAGAGGAGCAAGGCACAGCAAGTTTATTTATAAAGCACATTGTCATACACGGAGGTCATTCAAGAGAGAGAGAATGAGAGAGAGGTTCTATTTTATGCTGTTTTTTAGGTAACAGACTCCATACACCCTGTCTTGACTCTTGTCAACCTTTTGTTCTGAGGTTAAGTTCTTTCATAAACTGTGCGCAGTATACCTTTAAAACCCATGTGGTGCATTCTCTAATGATTGTCCCAATCATCAAGAGTTAACAAGATCAAAGTCCAGCAAGGCCACAGCCATCTGTGGCTGGGGGAGCCAATCTCAGAGATTTTTTTTTTATCATTTCATCGCACACAATACATGAGACAACAATGAGAAATTGTATTATTAAAGAAGAAGAGTAGATTAGAAAGCAAAAATAGATGCCTTTTTACATTGGCTTTAAAGCCTCTTGACCATTCCAGAGGTGTGCAAAGTATTTCCAAATATTTCTTGTACACATTTCTTACTTTTAGGGGAAACCGTCATTCCAAAAACAGTTGCATCCCACATTAACTTTTCCTGCACTTTCCTGAACTTTTAACACAAAGGGCTAATCTTTTCACTCTTAATCCTCCTGTCCCATAATCTCCAGCCTCGCTGGCCCCAGTCCCACCACCTCTGACCCAGGCTACGATGAGCCGGCCGCACTGCCTCATTAGGAGTCGGGAGTTCACACCTCTCACCATGTTGGACCCAGCTGTGCGTGTAAGCTCCCCTCTCCACGTTCAGCCTTGGCTCGACCAATGCCCAGCCCACACATGCCCAGTCAGGAAGGGACTGTGGACATCCCAGAGTGCACTGCGCGGCCCAGGTCTCTGATCTCAGCCTGGTGGCTAGTAAATCAGCCTGGAGAGGTGACGGAGAGAAAGACCTCATTAAAAAAAGGTAATAAACATAGAGAGAAAGAGGAAGGGGAAGAGAGAGAGACAGAGAGAGAGAGAGAGAGTGAGAGAGAGAGAGAGACATACTGCCTGATGCCTAGTTACCAGATCATTATAATGAAATAAAAGTTGTAAAAAAACACTGTAAACCTGAAAAAAATAATTAAGGGGAATGTTTGAATGGCAAAATCTTCAAAAAATATAGCAACCTTAATTGCATTAACAATTGATTTTTCAGTCGTAAATAGATTTATCTTTTAGGAATTGCATAAAAATGCAGGGCATAATTAAAAGAAATTCATAGCACATTTTAACTTTGAATGTAAATTTGCATTACAGTGTATCATGGGGAAAAAAGGCCCATGCACCACAAACGCTGCTAAAACTCCACAGTCATCATGTGCGAAAGAGTGCCATGATGAGATCATATCACATATCACACAAATACATGCATGCATGAACACTTACGCACACACACAAACACTCACACACAGACACACACAGACAAATAAACATGCGTATATGCATTAGTTGAGCAGGGCCTGCAGCAGCAGAAAAGCTAATATTGGGCTGTGTGGTTTGGCTGGGCTGGAGTGGATTAGTGGCTAGCGCGGCACAGCGCGTGAAAGAGCTCCACTTTTCCACAGCCTTATCACCTCCTGCTATTCGCCCGGAGGGATCAGCCCTGCCCTGCGCCCACCAGAAAGAACACATTCACCAGAAAGAGAGAGATGGAGCTGGAGAGAGAGGGGGACACTTATGCAAGTTTTCCATGGCTGAACAAAACCCAATTCTTCCATTCTGTCTGTGCTTTCCTGTACTGAAAGACAGAAAGAGGTCTACCTCCTTCCTCTCCAGTCTCGGACGTCCACCCACAGTCCTCACACTCAAGATCTTCATCTCACTCCTGCTTCCACTTCCTGTTCTTTCCCAGCAGCAGGGATGCCGGTGGCGTCTCGCTGATTATCTCCCACAGTGCATGGCCTATCACTCCAATCTTCTCAGCTTTGACAGCGATGGCAGGGGAATCACTACACCCAATTTACCGGGGCACATGCCTCAGTGAAATGTTGCCGTGCCTTGATTTAGTTATTGGGAAAATAAGTCAATGTGCAAGTGAAAGTTTCTATTTTAAAATTAAGGTGTACAAACATTATGGTTATGCAAATTTACAATAGACAGTAGATTTCCCACTCTGCCCCTGCCCTGGCACCAGTTGCTAATTAATGGCTTGTTTTACACTGCCAGTGACTGTTACTAATTTTCTACTTTATCACGTACAAAAACAGGAAACTCAGTAGATTATACAGTAAATTCTGAATTATTGCCTTTGAAAAAGCTTTCTGGTCAACCAATTGTAGTTGGCCAGTAAAAAAAAAAAACAATTTGGTGAACATGATGAACTAAAAAATACATTACACACGAATATGATCTAAATGAGAATTTGGCACAATCAGATAAAAATTAAGAAAGCAGAGGTGATCTTGATATTACAACATCATGGCTTCATCCGTAATGGAAAAAGTTGCTACTTTTTTGGCTCAAGCTAGCAATCAAATAACATGCATGATCTTCACAATAACTCACTCACGTTTGTGTTCTATTGCATAAATAACACATTTTCCAAACACATTTTCTCAAAAACTGGTAAATGTTCAATTTAGGATCCATGCCCTCCCCCCTCCATTTTGCTAGGATTTCCCAAACACATGATATTACCAACACTGGGAGGGTAAAGGTTTGCACATGCTTTTTTCAAGTCACATCGCTTTATCTTTTCAAACTGTCACTAGCACAACTCTCTAAACAGCTAAATGCTTCTGGAGGAGAATGCTAACCAACAAATACTGTTGTTTCAGCTAGCAGATGCCCTGGCTGGCTACAGAGATAGGTATGGGCCATCCTACCTACCCAGATAGAGTGAGGCCAATTATGGCTTCTTGGACTTCTGGTCATGAATGGATGTGGAATCATGGGGGATCAAACATATAATCTCTTGATGATAGGCCCTACACATCGCCTGATGATTGCACCACTCAGCAGCCTCCAAGAGACAAAAATGAATCTGAAAACATGCCATTTATTTGTTGTCTTAGCTGCAACTTCTGAAAGGTAATGTTCCTTCACCCCGCAGACAAGGAAATGCTTTCTGTATAAATCTGCTTTCATCTCCTTAATAATTACCATGCTAATGACAATGCCTTTTATTTTGAAACAGGAGGACTTGTGGGATCCTCCTGGAGCTAGTAGTCATAACCTAAATGTATCATTTTCCACCTCTTTCTCATCTGGCTAAATCACACACTAGTCTGCTGAGCTTCCTATCAGAAGGCAGGACCCCATAAGAAGAGCCTATAACATGTTATTGTAAATGTTTACAATGTTCACCTGAGGCTAACATTCATTTGATGTGGTAAGAGTGTTTTATATGCCTGTCTGTTTCTTTTAAAGGAGACAAATCAACTACAGGCGTTCTTATTTTTATAAAACATTTTTTTAAAAAACATTTTTGGTTTTAAGGTGTTTCGCCATGCTGGAAAATCAGACTGAGGAAAGGAAAGAAAGCGGCAAATTTTGGGGAAAATGTTTTTCCATCCAGAAAAGAAAATGGTAGGCAAGCAAAAGTGGAGGAGGAAAAAGAGTGATGGAGACAGAGAGTGGAGTGGCAGTTGGATTAAAGGGGAGGGCTGTTTTTCCTCCACATGTCCACGCCGCACCAGGATGGATAGATAGTGACGGGCAGGCAGTTGGTTTTCATTAGGTGCTCTGTTCCTTAGTCCTATACAATACTTCACTTTCTCCCTCTCTTTTTCTCTCCCTACCTCTCTCTCTCTCTCTATGTCTAACCCCCACTCCACTAAGCAGACTCTCTCTCTCTGAAGGAAAGGTACAAAATTATTCCTGAGAGTGGAAAAAAAGACTAGGTTTTTCTTTGCTCTCTCTCTCTCCCTCTCTCTCTCTCTCCAGTGTATTTTTTTAATATCCTCTTCAGACTTGAAGTCTCCCCTTTGCCTTTTTTTCTTCTAAATAATCCCTGTCATCTACCCTGTGGGGGCTTCTGTGGAATTCAACTTCAATATAAGGTCTGTACCTATACATGCCTGGCTGAAAATGCACGTCTGTGTGTTTGAACAAACCCGGGCCTCGGGGGGTGGGAATGGGGGGTGGTTAGGAGAGGATGGGGTGGTTATGCACGGCAGAATATGGGAACAGGGTGGAACCGGTGCTTTGTTTGTTGCCCTCTGCACATGCCGATGCAAAATTGAACACCAATAAAATAAGGGCCAGATGTGCATTGCTGGCTCGGACTTCAATTGGCGGCGACCCTGGGCGGGGGGGAGTTGGTCATGTGCCGCCGGGAGGTGGACGGGCGATCTGGGGCCTGTTATCTCTTAAACCGGTCAAGCAGCATAGGTGCCAGGCCCGGCTCAATAAACACAACCAGATCATCTCTTCATCCATCTTTCACTATTATTCTCTTTCTCTGTCAATCTGTAAGGGCAGTCATGCCACTCCAAAGCTACGCTAACCCACAGTGTCAGTGTTTTGTGTGGTAGGTTAACCTATTTTTCAAAATGAATAAAAATGTGGTTTTCACAAAAGCTGCATGTTTATTTATTTATTTTTAACTGAAAGGGCAAAACCATTTCTTTTTCTTATTGAAGGTTAGGGTTAGGTTTCATATTACATATATAGTAAAGGAAAACTAGTTTTGAGTTTTGTTTTAGGCACTTTTGTTTTTGTTACTGAATATTCTATTGCATCTATATCAATTCAAATTTACAGACATAACGTATTTTGACTTTATGTCTTAACATGAACAGTAATGTATGAATTCATAAGCAATGCTATTCAAACAATGTACACGAAATGTACACGATCAACCATATCATTAACACCAATGACACAAATCTAGTTAATTACAGTGGCACCTGTAAAGGGGATGTGGCATATAAGGCAGTTCAGTCAGTTCTTAAAGTTGATGTGCTGGAAGCAGGAAGAATGGGTGAGTACTTTGTCATGGACAAATTTTTATTCTCTAAAAAGCAATAGGACATATTGTGTTTGTCACAGGAGAAAAACTTTCCCCCGTTTTCCCATTATCACACTTCCATACTTAACATACTACATTTCTGACTGCTTTTGTAAAAGCAGTGCACTCTTTTTATACATTACTGGGTATGCAGAAGTATGTAGTTTTGAATGCAGCCTATTCTAACACTATCAGATCAAATTTTTCCTTGTATCTGCAAGTTGTCACTTTGGGTTTGATTTTGTGTAGGTGTTAGGTTTATTTGTATGACGTTGTCACAAAGCAGCTTTACAGAAACCGGGTCCCAGCCCCCAAAGAGCAAGCCAAGGGCGACAGAGGCAAGGAAAAACTCCCTAGCAGTAGGAAGAAACCTTGGGAGGAAC